>SNVD02015848.1:0-122313 GCA_013180625.2 Boswellia sacra | reverse complement strand
AAACACCAATTCGGCGATTCCAAAATATATGCGTATTTTGTGGATCGCAATTTGGTAAAGATGGAGAGTTTACAACAGCAGCTCTTGATCTTGGGAGGACATTAGCTGCGAGGGGTATTCATTTGATTATGGAGGGGGTAGTCTTGGGCTAATGGGGTGTGTGTCAACAGCTGCATCCCTAGGAGGGAGCAAAGTTCTCGGTATTATCCCTAAACCATTAGCTGTACGAGATATCGTAGGCAACACAATCGGGGAAGAGTTACAGGTCTCTAGCATGCATGAGCGTATTGCACATATGGTCATTAAATCTGATGCATTTATAGCTTTGTCTGGTGGTTATGGTACATTAGAGGAGATATTTCAAATCACCTCTTGAGCACAGCTAAACATCCATCGGAAACCCATTGGTTTGTTAAATGTCAATAATTTTTTTGATGGTTTGTTGTCTTTTCTTGATCAAGCATAGAAAAAAACTTCATCTCATAGTCGGCGAGGCAAATCCTGGTTACAGCTTCAACTGCAGGGGAGTTAATTGACAAATTACAAGCATTCGTCTATTCGCTTGATCCAACAATAGCTCGAATAGATTGGTTTGCGGAGGGCAATAAAAGGCGTAAACTGGATTTAGCACTCCATCTATAATCTTTATCTGCTGGTTTGCTTCCCTTTTGTTTGCTTTCTTTTTATTGTGTTTATTTGAGATTTTTCGTGTTATTTCTTTTGAGTTTTTTCAGGTTATTTCTTTCGCCCCAGGTAATATTTTCTAATCATGGCTTTTAGAGTGGTGGCTTAAAAAGTTCAATTCCTCTTGAAACGCATTCTGGATCTCTTCAATCCATAATGGCTGAATAAGGAGGCTAACTTCTATACATTTTAGACCCATTCTAACTGACTTGTTTTTGTTTGCTGGCTTGTTGGACTTTGTTATTTTATGAGTAAGTTTAGTTTTGTGTAATTTAGAGTTGTTGTGTGTTTTTGTCTTTATCAGTTTCGATTCGAAAAAAAAACATTGTGGAAAAACCTGAGAATGGCAGAATATAGGGTTTTGTTAACTCTTGAAACGCATTCTCTCTAAATAAATCTGTAGTTTGTTTATTTTATGTTGTTTGAAGTGTCTTTTTTCTTGTTTTGTTATTCATAATAAAGGTATATAGGCTGGAAACCTTAAGTCTGCGGGCTACTGGTCCTAAGGATTGTTGAAATATACAATTTTGACTCAGGTGTAACAACGCCGCGTACCTCTCTTCTTGCATTTTGTGGGTCGATGATAAAATAATGATTGAATTAAGAATAACTCTTGGAAAATGATAAATGATGCATGGATCTGTGTGCTTGAAATGTTTATTTGGTTTTCGCTTTGCTTTTGATTCCTTGCGCAACATTGAGCACTGAGCTATTATCACTGAGTTATTTGTTCACTTAGAGAAAGTTTATGTAATTTAAATGTTTCGTCAGATTTCAATGAATTCTAGAACTTGTTTGATGGTCACTCGAGGCGAAATCCTAGACTGTGCAACATTGGGGAAATGATTTAGGCCATCTTTGGACCGTTTGAGCCTTAATAGCCAACCTTGACTGAAATTGATCCCTAGTTACCACTTTGAGCCTTTGTAAGCCTTTTTCTTTGTTAACTCACTAAAAGATTTCCTAACCTCAAATGAATTTGTTCCAAACAGTTTATCTCTTACCTATGAGCATGTAGATCATTCACAATTAAATTCTGAGCTATGTTCTGGTTTTGGGGAGTTAGAGGAGGTTGGGTTGTGTCATGAGCAATGCAAGTGAGTTCTATTGTGTTTGTAAAAAAAAAAAAAGCCAATCTGTACTTCTTGTCCACATACTTACACATTGATGACAATGTGTTGTTTAAGTGTGGGGGAGGAGAAGTGTTGTAAAAAAAACAAAAAAAAGGGAACAAGAGAAAAAAAGAGAAAAAAAAAGAAGAAAAAGAGATCTATACCCTTGAGTATTCTTAAAAAGAATGAAACAATAAAGTGTGGGGGTGTAGTTTTCTTTTGTTTTCTACAAAAAAAAAAAAGATTGAGTGTTCTAAATAAGTTTGGGGGAGTAACCTGGTGAATTGAAATGAAGTTGTGTTATAGGGTTGAGCTCTACATAGTCTTGAATGATTTATGTGTTTGTGGGTGATTTGAGCCAAATTATTATCCTTTATCATACCTTCACCCAAGCCAAACGTTACAAGCTTAATAAAGTCCTACTTGATCCTTGGTGTTGTGCATGTCTACATTAGTGGAGAGTGACTTGAAAAGCAGGCCTATGGAGTTCATTTATACACACATCTTCACTATTAAATATGATTCATTTTTATGCATAAACTGATCCGAGTTACAAGTGATTAGGTGAGAATGGCTCTACACACACACACTTGAGGAATTGAAGTAGAGCGAAGCTAATCTTTGTAATGAGATTCTTGATCAAATGCATTATTTTGAAGTTTTCCTTGGGTTATAATTAAGTACAATCTTTGAGGCCTATTTGCAAGTTGAAGCATTTGTGTGTTTTAATTTTTTTTCTTTGATTCTGTTTCGGTTTAGTTTTGTTTCGTATCATTTTAGTTGCTCGAGGACTAGCAAAGTCTAAGTGTGGGGGAATTTGATAGGTGTCTATTTATGTATAATTTTCATATCAATTCGTCCATGTTTCTTTGCTATATTCCTTGGTATTTTTATGTTTTTGTGTGGTTTTGATGTTTGTAGGAGTTTTGGAGCAACTTGCACAAAAATGGAGTAAAACCCTTCATTTTCACCTCTGCTAGTCAGTGATCTTCTCGGATTTAATTGTATTGATATACAATGAACCCGACGACATGTTATATACCGTTGGAAAGCTCTCGAAGTCTATTTTCTAGAGAAATTTACGGTTTATAAATCCATTCAGTGTACCAAAAGTTGTAATCAAAACAGTGTGAGAAGTATAGAAATGTAATTCCACAAATCACTGTAGCATGTATAATACGGGACACTGTAGCAGTTTACTGTAGCAGAGTATTTAAACACATTTTAGGGTTTTATTTTGATAACTTGAAGAGGGGGAAACGTGGGGAGGCTGCATCTCTGGATTTCTCTCATCTCCTTGAGTTCTTGAAGGAGAAAGAAGGCTTGGAAGAGGAAAAACTACAATCCTAAGAGATTTTCATCAAATTTGCTAAGTTTATCCCTTCCCTTTCATTTTCTGGAATGTCTCCATGTTGTATTGTATTTACCACGTTTTTTAACATGTGTAATTGAATCTGAATTGGTTGAGGGTGATTTCAAAGCCCTTGATATGGTTTTTGTGAGTTGATTGTGCAGGAAGTTATTATCCAATTCTCTAATGAAGTTGCTTGTATTTTCCCATATCTAATGCTTATGATTGCTTGCTGATTGTATTTGGAATGGCCAACTGAATATAATCTGGTTGTTGTCTATTGCTAGAGTAGAAATCTTGATCCGTAATTGTCTTGAATTTCTAATCCTTAGTAGCAAAAATGTGATCAGAGATTACAATTGGAAAATACAACCTAAGTTAAATAATCCGAGCTTGTGTGTTTATTGCTTAGATCAACATGTCTTTCTTTTCGTAATGCATCCATTGAATTAAATTTAGAGAGCTTGTTCTAGGTTGTTTAATGGATAGAGATTAAATAAAGAGCCTGTTTTATTTAACAACAAAGTAAGGAAAGATTGGGATAACAGAGCTTATTGTTATCTACGGTTGATAATTTCAATGATGTAATTGGATGATAATTCTACAATTAATTCGCAAATCCATATCTTGTGGTGGAGAATGATCCCTTAACTAGATTTTTATCATTGATTAATTCCTATTTCAATTAAGTTTGCATTGTGTTATTCATTAATTACCATCGTATTTAGTTTTTCATCTAGTTAATCAACCAACAAAACCCCCCATTTAGTTAATTGTTGCTGGAATTAACAAATTCAATTAGAATCAATCCTCGTGGGAACGATACCTTACTTATCACTTTATTACTTGTGCGACTAGTATACTTGCTAGTTTCAAATGCATCAGTAGACACTTATGTATGTAAATGGCAGTATAGATAAATTCGTAATATGTCAGACTGTTGGTGCTACATGTGGCTGCCTAAGTGCTTCTGTCCATTGCTTACCTTAATGTATCAGCATTACAATGATGATTTTTTTTGTTAGTCGCAACCTTCTATGCCTTGTCCTTTCCTTTTAAATTTTCGTTTGAAACCAGGCGAAGGATCCAGTGAAGGGAAAAGGGCTTTATACCACTGCAATTATTGCAACAAAGACATTACTGGGAAGATCCGCATCAAGTGTGCGATGTGTCCTGATTTTGACCTCTATATAGAGTGCTTCTCTGTTGGAGCTGAGGTGACACCCCATAAGAGCAGTCACCCTTACAGGGTTATGGTTAGTAATACTTAATATCTTTTTTCATTTTAAAGTCCTTAATGTTGCACAAACTCTTCTTTTTTGTATATCTTACAGCACCGAACTAAAAACTTGCCTGCATCAACAGTGTTCTGAAATAACTAAAAGTTTCGTCAAGATTGCTCTATGATATTTGATAAACCAGGACAACCATGCTTCACAGTGGAAAATTAAATTCTGACAATTATTTTTGTCCTTAATTTTCTATGTTTTCAAATATCAAGTTTTAATCTGAATTTCTATATGATATTTGACAACTATACTGCAATAGAAGCCTTCAACCTTTCTGCTTCAAAATATAAAAAATATATATATTCTGACAATTGTTTCATCCATTACTGTCATAATTTAGTCATTCTTTTTCCATATGTCAACACGACTCTGGCTACAGTTTTAATTCTGCTGTTATAGGTGGTTGATGGTGACAGATAGAAATGTTTCATGCTTATGCATTTATATTTTTCATTTCAACAGGACAATCTGTCTTTCCCTCTTATATGCCCAGACTGAAATGCAGATGAGGAAATCTTGCTTCTTGAGGTGTTCTCTGTTTTCATTTTTATTTTAATCCCTTAGTGAAAGTAGTGGCTAATCCTTCTTGATTTTTACAGACAATATTTGGTTTGTGGAGTACATGCAACTTTTGTCCAATCTTTCTTATATCAGATTTTTATTTTAGGGAATTGAAATGTATAGCTTGGGAAACTGGGCAGAAGTCGCTGAGCATGTTGGCACAAAGACCAAAGAAAATTGTATTGAACACTATACAAGTGTATATATGAACTCTCTATGCTTTCCTCTTCCGGTATAACATATCTAGCAAAGTCAATTGTTTTTTTATTTTAGTTTGTGAATTTTGAACAAATTATTATGTTGTCAAACTTTCTTTTTCCTAGGACTTGTCTCATGTTGTTGGGAAAAATAGAAAGGAGCTTCTTGCCATGGCTAAAGGTCATGCTGAAGACAAGAAAGGTAGTATGTATTATATTTTCACACACACACATATTTATATTTTTTCTTATTATTTGCTTGGTAGAATGTTCTCTATTACGTATTAGGCATGCATTAAAATAATATGTATTAAAATAATCAAATTGTGATTAATGAAAATCATTTTTTCAGGTTTAATAAAATGGACACAACTCTCAATCTATAGATCAAAATGGAGAGATTATTGAACCTGGAGCAACATGTCTCAATTTTACACAAAGTTGAAGAACAATCAAAAGCCCAAATCCAACATTTGATGGGCCGAAATTGAGACACAACAAAACCAACTTGTAGTTGTTTCTCAGCCCGACCCATGTCCAGTATTTGGGCCATATCTCAGAGAATACTTGTCCAAATTGCATGCATCTGGTGGCCCTGGAAAGCTGAGACAAAATGCTACAACTTTCATGTATTCCACAAAGCCCAATTCGGTCCATTTGGTGGTCAAAAATCAGCTGCAAGTTGGTGGCCGACATTGTGGAAAAATTGGTGGAGGTTTGGTGTAATAGTTCCATTTCATCACCTATTTAAGGACAACTTGAGGAATTGAATGGGGGGAGAGAAAAAATCATTTGAGTTCACATTTTATCATTGTATATTACAATTCTCTCTTATATTTTCTCTTTAGAAATGATAAGAATAAATTGTAAGTTAGGCTAGAACTCTTGGTAAGGTTAGAGATGAACTTGTATGTGTAGTTTATCTATTTCTCCACTTTCATTCTACCTCAAGGGCTATAAAGATTGTATGTTTGTTTATGAGTTAAACTCTTTCTCATCTTGTGATTTCTTTTTAATCCAGAAATTATAATTCTCAATTTCATATAAATTCAGTCATGTTTTCTTTATGTGATTCATGTTGAATTATAATTGTTACTGGTAGTTTCGTTTTATGAGTTAGTCCTTTACTACAATAATGTCATATGATATATTGTCGCTCTTGGATAACTTGTAAGGATGAATGTTGTTGGTAATATTGCTTGTAAAGAGTTTATGCATATCAAATACATGTGTTTATCATTTATGCTATACTATACATATTTTCCGATTGATTGTTTGGGATGTGAAACTTTCAATTGAGTTATAATTATTAAATCAAAGTGGGGATTAGATTTACAAAACATATAAGTGATTCTCGATGCCTTACTTCTTAATTACCATCGATTGTTTTCAATTATTAAACACTGAATTTTCTTTAGAACTAATCACTTCAAAGTTAAATTTTACATTTTTATTATCTTTTTAATATTTTTGTTTTACGAACCTCTTTTATCGAAGGCCTCCTTGTGGATTCGACACCTCAACGTATACTACAATAACCGCGGTATATTTTGGGCGTAACCAGTAGTCTATTAGCCTTGTTTAAATTCAAAGCTGTCCATTGGAACCTAACATGCCTGTAGGTTAGCTTATTTGATGCAAAATGTGACTTGGTAGGGTTGCCATAATGTAATTAGTTCTTGGAAAAATGTGGTTTACATGGTTAAAATATCCTTAATGTTCTGGCAGAACCACAAATAAAGAGGAGTTTTAAGGGGAAAAAACATGTCTCCTCGTTGAATGATGGTCCATCTTTAGTTGAGTTGAGTGGTTGTAACCAAAGAGACAGGAGTTTGATCCTGAGTATGACAATGATGCGGAGCAACTACTAGCTAAGATGGAATTTAAAGATACTAACCTTGAGGATGAGAGGCAGCCTAAGCTGCGGGTGCTGTGCATCAATTCAAAGAGGTATGCAGTATACTTTGAGTTTCTTGTGTGATTGGAGTGTACACTTAGATTATTACATATGTTAGTGGCTGAGCTGCTGGTGATGATAGAACTGTAGAGCAACAAGTTCTCGAGGTAAGCATTAGCTTGAGTCATCTGAACTATCAAATGTCTCCTTGTGCTACTTTTTAACCAATGTGCTTTTTTCTGTCAACTTGTATTCATGATAATGGAGATAGGCCTTGCTGGGTCAATCATGTCAATCAAATTCAGCATTAAGAAATACATTGTTTAGACTACTGTTATCTTGTTTGAGTGGATTTAATTCTTGAATTGACACTCAATGGTGTTAACCCAGGTATGGCAACCCAAGAGGGGGGGTGAATTGGGTTTTTATTTATAAAAACGGATTTAGAAAACTTTTCTTGAAAGATCAAAATTATTTAACTCTTTCTTTGAAGAACAAAGGTGAAGAAGATGAAAATAGAATGCAATCAAGAGAATGGCAATAAAGAACAATCACAAGTGCAAGTAAATATAAAGAGATAGGGATAGAGAGAGTGCAAACTCGATGTACGTGGTTCGACAAACCTTGCCTACGTCCACGGGCTCCTAGCTCCACGAGCTAAGCTTTCCACTAAGTTTTAGAAATCTTTACAACTTGCTTGATGAACAACCTCACCAAGACTTTTTCCTTCAACTCTTGATAACACCACACCAAGAGTTCTTCTTGATGAACAACCTCACCAAGGCAACTTCCTTCAACTCTCTTGATAACACACCACACAAAGAGTTACTTCTTGTACATCTCAACTAGCGACTTTGCTTCAACTCTTGCTACACCACACCAAGAGGTTCTTTCATTGATGAGCACCCCTCACCAAGGAAAGTTCTCTCAGGATACTTTTATATCATTTACAAAGAGATCTCACTCTCTCACCACATACAGAACAAAGAAATTCTTACAACAGAGGGAACAACTCTCGTTCAAGATTAGGTCAAGTACTATAACATCTCCTCCTAAGCTTTATATTTCTCTTGATTTTTTTTTTTTTTGCTTATAGATGCTCTCCCTTTTTGTTCTCAATGCTGTAATAATTGCTCCTTTTATAGGCAAATGAGATGAACTTAATCAAGTGAAGACACCAACTCCAAATTTTCTGCCCACCATAAAAACCGTAATCTTGTCTTCCATTTTTTTCAATGTTCCGTTTGAAATTTGAAAATATGCAAAACATAAAAGATTTTCAAATTTGAATAAGATTTCCAACGCATTAATAATCAAGTCATTTGGATATCTGTAGCTCAAGATATGGCCAAAACACCATTCAGTGCTCATGTGACTTGATTTTTCTTTCTTGTGTCAGTCTACCAAATTGAATGATAATTCTGTCAGCCTTCCGTTTGAAATTTAAATTTCTTCAAAACATGAAAGATCTGCATATTTGTATAATATTTCCAAAACATTAAGAATCAAAGCATTTGAATATCTCTATCTTAAGATGTGGCCAAAACACCATTCGGTGCTCATATGAGTTGATTTTTCTTCTTTATGTCAGTCCACCAAATTACATGTCAATTATGTCAGCCTTCTGTTTGAAATTTGAATTTTTTCAAAACATATGAAATGTTCTTCATTAAGTTATCTTTCCCTTGCCGCCAAATCAGTCAATTTTGATGTTTCAGCTCAAATATGTCCAAATGGAGTATTCAGTGCTCATGTTCAGCTGCTTCCATTTGTCTTTCAAATGCATGATGATTTGGACAACCTGCTCTTGTGAATTTGAATTTCTTTAAAACATATAAAATGTTATAAATTGAGTAAGCTCTCCAAATGCTCAAGAATCACATCATTTGGACATTTGTAGAGAAATATATGACCAATTGATTGAACATTACTCATGTGTCACATTTCTTGAATCAAACCTTGTTCTTAAACTTTGGTGCCTTAACATGTAGTCTTCTCCTTAGCTTCAACACTTCATTTTAATAAGCCTCTTCTTGATTTTAAAATTATTTCAATGATCTTACTCTTGCACATAAATAAACATGTTAGTAAATCTCAATTAATCAATGTGTATTGTTATCATCAAATTATCATGTAGCCTTAGGGCTAACAATCTCCCCCTTTTTGATGATGACAAATCATTGATTACTTTAAAATATAATCTAAAATCAAGAATGAAAATAAAAATCAACAATAAGCAAAAAGAATGGCACTTGTTATGAATATAAGCAATCTAACTATTTCTCCCCCTTTTGTTATCATCAAAAAAATGTAATCAAATTAACTACTCCCCCTATATATATTCTCCCCCTTAACATATGCTATCATATTAAAGCAAAATTAAGACATATCCAACATGCCTAATTCTCTTCTAATTATGCTAAATCTATCTTGACTAAGGGGTTTAGTAAATATATCGGCTAATTATTTATCGGTGGGAACAAATTCTAAAGAAATATTACCTTTTTGCACATGATCTCTAATAAAATGATGTCTAATCTCTATATGCTTAGTCCTAGAGTGTTGTAATGGATTTTTTTGAAATGTTGATGGCACTTGTATTGTCACATTTGATGGGAATATGATCAAATACCACACCATAATCTTTTAAATTTTGTTTTATCCAAAGAGCTTGTGCACAACACTTCCTACTGCCATATACTGTACTCCGCTCGGCTTCCGCGTTTGATAGGGCAACCGAATTTTGGTTTTCTACTAAACCATGATACTAATGCATGTCCTGGAAAAGGACAAGAGCCGACTAGTGCTCTTCTCAATCAAGAAGACTTCCAGCAGTCCCATCTGAATAACTATTAGATCAGAAATTATCACACTTAGGATACCAAAGACCGAGATTATGGTTCCACCAAGAAGTATTCTAAATAATCCTTTTGACTAGCTTTAAGTGAGATTCCTTTGGACAAGATTGAAATCTAGCACACCTACACACACTAAACATAATATCGGGTCTACTAGCAGTTAAATACAAAAGAGAGCCAATCATACCTCGATATTTTGTTACCTCAACATCTTTTCCTTTCTCATCTTTGTCAAGCTTGGTTAATGTACCCATAGGTGTGTTATATGTCCTTGAATTATCCATGCCAAACTTCTTGAGAAGATCTCTTGTGTATTTAGCTTGATTAATGAAGATCCCATCTATTGATTTCTTGATTTGAAGTCCAAGGAAGAAATTTAATTCTCCCATTAAGCTCATTTCAAATTCTTGTTGCATTCACTTGGAAAATTCCTCACACATAGAGACATTAGTAGCACCAAATATAATATCATCAACATAGATTTGAACAATTAATAAATCATCATTTTTTGTTTTAACAAAAAGAGTAGTATCAACTTTTTTCATTTCGCAACCATTATCAATGAGAAATTTGCTCAATCTATCATACCATGCTCTTGGTGCTTGTTTCAAGCCATAAAGTGCCTTTTTGAGTTTGAAAACATGGTTTGGAAAATCATTATTTTGAAAACCAAGAGGTTGCTCTACATATACTTCCTCCATAATGTAACCATTTAAAAATGCACTTTTGACATCCATTTGATATAATGTAAATTTTTTATAACATGCAAATGCACACAACATTCTAATTGATTCTAATCTAGCAACCGGTGCAAAGGTTTCCTCATAATCAATACCTTCTTCTTGATTGTATCCTTGAGCAACAAGTCTAGCTTTGTTTCTAATAATGGTGCCATTTTCATCTACTTTATTTCTAAAAATCCATTTAGTGCCTATAATAGAATGATTTTTGGTCTAGGGACTAATTCCCAAACTTGATTTCTCTCAAATTGATTCAATTCTTCTTGCATAGCCAAAATCCAACTTTCGTCATTTTCGGCTTCTTTAAAAGATTTTGGTTCAAATTGAGAGACAAAAGCAAAATGATTACAAAAGTTCTTAAAAGAAGATCTAGTTTTCATACCTTGTGATGGTTCACCAATAATGAGTCTTTAGGGTGAGCTTTTGCAATTACCTCAATTCCTTTGGTAATTCTTGGGAAGAATCATTTACTTCCTCAAGCTTTTCTTGTTGAAGTTGTAATCATCTTGGGCTCTTTTTATCAAGCCTTGATTCCTTGATTTGCCTTTCTACCTCAACAATATCATCATCTAAATTCTTTGAAGAAATAACATTAGTTTCATCAAATTCAACATGCATAGATTCTTCAATAGTAAGAGTCTTTTTGTTAAAAACTCTATATGCTTTACTATGGTTGGAGTAGCCAACAAAAATTCCAACATCGGCTTTTGCATCAAATTTTCCAAGGTTATCCTTAGTGTTTAAAATAAAACATTTACATCCAAAAACTTTAAAAATCCAATGTTGGGTTTTCTTCCTTTCCAAAGTTCATAAGGAGTTTTCTTTATTAAAGCTCTAATATGGACTCTATTGATTATAAAGCATGCGGTATTAACGGCTTCGGCCCAAAAATATTTTGGCAAATTATTTTCAAGTAACATGGTCCTAGCCATTTCTTGGATAGTCCTATTTTTCCTTTCAACAACACCATTTTGTTGTGGAGTTCTAGGTGAGAAAAATTATGCTCAAAACCATTTTCATCACAAAGATTTTCAAATGCAACATTGTCTACTTCACCACCATGATCACTCCTAATGGACACAATAGAAATACCTTTTGATTTTGGACTCTTTTTACAAATTTTGAAAAAGCTTGTATGGCCTCATTTTTAGTTTTCAAGAATAATACCCAAGTGAATCTTGAATAATCATCCACAATAACAAAAACATAATACTTTCCACCAAGGCTTTGAGTTCTTGATGGTCCAAATAAATCCAAATGAAGTAATTGTAGAGGTTTATTTGTTGAAATAAATTTCTTTTGTTTAAAAGAAGTTCTCACTTGTTTTCCAAATTGACAAGCATCACAAATCTTATCCTTTTCAAATTTTATTTTTGGAAGACCATCAACTAAATCATTTTTAGAAATTTTTGAAATTGTGTCCATGCTAGCATGACCTAACCTTCTATGCCATAACCAAGCATCATGATTAACAATGAAACAATTTTCTACATGATCATTAACATCAATATCAATTGTATAAATATTACCACATCTATTACCAACAAATAATGTCTTATTGTTACTAACATCCTTAATCACACATCTATTAGGCTCAAAAGTAACAAAATATCCCTTATCACACAATTGACTAATGCTAATCAAATCATGTTTTAAACCATAAACAAGCAAAACATCTTTAATAATAAGTGAAGAAGGGTTACCAATATCACCATGTCCCATTACCCTTCCTTTGGCATTATCACCGAATGTCACATATCCTCCTTTATTCATGATTAATCTTGAGAACTTGGACGCATCTCCGGTCATATGCCTTGAGCATCCACTATCTAAGTACCCCTTGTGTTTGCCACTCCTTTGTCTCTACAATCAACATTCAAGGAGTAACTTTTTGGTACCCAAAAGTTCTTGGGTCCTTGGGTGTTAGTTTTGGTACTTTTTGGAACCCAAATTTGTTTCAAATTAGGATTTCTCTTAATATAGCAAGAATGCACTTTTTGTCCTTTTCTTCCACAATAAGTACATGAATGATTAGGATTATTCCTAGAAGATGCATGGGCAAAATAATTTTTAAAATACTTTTGATTTTTATGAGTTTTATATCCTAAACCTCTTTTATCAAAAACACACCTTGGTTTTGTAACATAGAATTCAAATTTTTTGTACTTTTTGTAAAACTATCAACAATATTTCTTAAGTCATTATTTTCCTTTTTCAAAATAACATTTTCTTTCTCTAATTTATCAAAATCCTTTTGTTTTAAAATCTCATTTTCAGTTTTTAATAAATGTATTTGACTTTCCAAACTTTCAAAATCTTTTTGCTTTAAAATTTCATTTTCATTTTCTAAAGCTTCATTTATTTCTACCAACTTCTTCTAATTGAGATAACATGATTTTTGACTTCTTTTTGAAAGCATTAATTTTTGAATTTTGCTTATCAACTTGCACATGTAAATTTTGGAATGCTTCAAGTAATTCATCATATGAAAGTTTAGGATCATAGTTTAGAATACTTACCTCATCTTCACTTAAAGCCATGAAGCACATGTTTGCCACTTCGCAATCTTTTCTTCGGTGGAGCTAGCTTCACTATCATCCCAATTTGTGGCTTTCATTGCTTTGGATTTCTTGTTTTGACTCTTGAAGTAAGGACAATCCATCTTTACATGTCCCGGTTTCTTGCACTCATAGCAAATGACTTGATCATTTTTCTTATCTTGCTTTGAGCTTTGCCCTTTGTACTCCCTTCTAGAATTCTTCTTGAATCCTTGGTTTCTTCTAATCATCCTTTTTAGCTTTCTTGTGATGAATGCAAGATCTTCATCGTCTCCTTCATCGTCGGACTCATCATCTTCTTTTGTTGAAGATTTGAAAGCGATATTTTCTTTTTCTTGAAATCTTCTTCATTCTCCTTCAAGGTGATTTCATGAGTCATGAGAGAACCCATAAGTTCTTCTAATGGTAGTTTGGTGAGGTCCTTTGCTTCTTGAATTGCCGTCACCTTTGGCTCCCAAGATTTTGGTAGACACCTAAGAATCTTTCTCACCATTTCAACATTAGAATAAGATTTACCAAGAGATTTCAAACTATTAATAATATCCGTAAATCTAGTAAACATTTCAGAAATTGATTCATCCGATTTCATCTTAAAAAGCTCATAACTATGAACTAGCATACTAATTTTGGATTCTTTAACTTGACTAGTTCCTTCATGAGTTACTTCAAGTGTGTGCCATATTTCTTGTGCCGTAGAACAAGTAGATATTCTATTAAACTCATTTCTATCTAGAGCACAATACAACACATTCATAGCTTTAGCATTCAAACTCAATTTCTTTTTATCATCTTCACTAAACTCTTTAGGTTCTTTAAGCATGCATTCCCCATTTTCAATTTTGGTAGGAACAAAAGGTCCTTCCAAAACAATAGACCACAAATCATAATCAAAAGATTTCAAGAAAATACTCATTCTAGTTTTCCAATAAGAGTAATCACTTCCATTAAAAAATGGAGGTCTAGAGATAGAAGTCCCTCAACATATGAAGTTGATTAAAAGTTGCCATAGCTCAAAATCGATTAAGATTTAAAAAATTGAGCAACCTTGCTCTGATACCACTTGTTAACCCAGGTATGGCAACCCAAGAGGGGGGGTGAATTGGGTTTTTATTTATAAAAACGGATTTGAAAACTTTTCTTGAAAGATCAAAATTATTTAAACTCTTTCTTTGAGAATAAAGGTGAAGAAGATGAAAATAGAATGCAATCAAGAGAATACAATAAAGAACAATCACAAGTGCAAGTAAATGTAAAGAGGATAGGGATAGAGAGAGTGCAAACTCGATGTACATGGTTCGGCAAACCTTGCCTACGTCCACGGGCTCCTAGCTCCACGAGCTAAGCTTTCCACTAAGTTGTAGAAATCTTTACAACTTGCTTGATGAGACTTTTTCTTCCAACCTTGATCACCAAGACTTTTTCCTTCAACCCTTGATAACACCACACCAAGAGTTCTTCTTGATGAACAACCTCACCAAGGCAACTTCCTTCAACTCTTGATAACACCACACCAAGAGTTCTTCTTGATGAACAACCTCACCAAGGAAAGAGTTCTCTCAAGGATAACTTTTATCCTTTACAAGAAGATCTCACTCTCACCACAATACAAGAACAAAGAAAATTCTTACAACAAAAGTACAACTCTCTTCAAAGAGTAGATAAAGAATATAAAAGCTCTCTAAACTTGATATTTCTCTTGTTTTTTGCTTGATAGATGCTTCTCTTTTCTTCTTGAATGCATGGGAGAATGGCTCCTTTTATAGGCAAATGAGATGAACTTAATCAAGTGAAGACACCAACTCCAAATTTTCTGCCCACCATAAAAACCGTAATCTTGTCTTCCATTTTTGTCAATGTTCATTTGAAATTTGAAAATCTCAAAACATAAAAGATTTGTACATTTGAATAAGATTTCCAACGCATTAAGAATCAAGTCATTTGGATATCTGTAGCTCAAGATATGGCCAAAACACCATTCGGTGCTCATGTGACTTGATTTTTCTTTCTTGTGTCAGTCCACCAAATTGAATGATAATTCTGTCAGCCTTCCGTTTGAAATTTGAATTTCTTCAAAACATGAAAGATCTGCATATTTGAATAATATTTCCAAAACATTAAGAATCAAAGCATTTGGATATCTCTATCTTAAGATATGGCCAAAACACCATTCGGTGCTCATGTGAGTTGATTTTTCTTCTTTCTGTCAGTCCACCGAATTGCATGTCAATTATGTTGGCCTTCTGTTTGAAATTTGAATTTTTTCAAAAAATATGAAATGTTCTTCATTAAGTCATCTTTCCAATGCCGCAAGAATCAAGTCATTTTGATTTTTCTAGCTCAAGATATGTCCAAAGGAGTATTCAGTGCTCATGTCAGCTGCTTCCATTTGTCTTTCAAATTGCATAATGATTTGGACAACCTTGCACTTGAAATTTGAATTTCATTAAAACATATGAAATGTTATAAATTGAGTAAGCTTTCCAAAGGCTCAAGAATCACGTTCATTTGGATATTTGTAGAGATATATATGACCAATTGATTGAACATTGCTCATGTGTCACATTCCTTGAGTCAATCCTTGTTCTTAAACTTTGGTGCCTTTAACATGTAGTCTTCTCCTTAGCTTCAACACTTCATTTTAATAAGCCTCTTCTTGATTTTAAAATTATTTCAATGATCTTACTCTTGCACATAAATAAACATGTTAGTAAATCTCAATTAATCAATGTGTATTGTTATCATCAAAATTATCATGTAGCCTTAGGGCTAACAAATGGATGGCTGATCCTCTTCGCTGGCTAAGCTGATATCTTCTGTGGACATTTTTTATTTTCTATTTTTGCTATTGACATTTTGATCATTTGACTTTCTACCTCTTCCAGTCAAATGCAGGATAAGTGTGATTTCAGTGTATGATTAGGATGATAAAAATTATCAGTGGCATGTATAAAGATTAAATTGTTTTAAGTGGCAAGAAAAGATGTAAACAGACAAACATATTAAATTGGTAGCTAATCATAATTTAGAAACAGTTGTCTGGGATTATCCTTTGTTTCTTGCTTTGCCTTACTGCTTTGATCTGGATTAGGAATATGGCTAATTGAGTCAAAAACTCCTTGAGTTTAACTGGACAAAGCCAGAGTTCTCTGCAAGCTATTTCATCTCCTGACCATGTATCAATTGGCATTTTAATGCCAAAATATCACATTCTTTTTTCCTATTACAATCTTTGTTGCTGTTTTAACTATATGCTCCTACTGTATATTTAAGACAAAGCCAGGGTTCTCTGCTAGCTGTTTCATCTCCTGATTACAATCATTGGTTGAGGAGGAAAACATGGGAGGAGTATCAGCTGGAGATGGCCTGTGCAGTGCCTGTGAAATGATGGTTATTTGGGTTCAGAATCAACTAAAACATAATGAAACCAAGGATAAGGTTCTCAGCTATGTGAATGAGGTGACTGTTTCCAAACTTCATTTCTTTTTCATAAACTTGTAATCTTAACAGTTATATAAAAAGGTAACATTGACTTTACAACAACAAATGAGGAGAACAATTAGGTATATATATGAAGTTATTTATCATTTCTATGTAAATAAATCAATGTAACGCATATAGCTTTGACTTGTATGTTTATAATAAATTTATGAATAGTTAAGTATTAATTTTTGCTTTTATTTGTGCAGCTTTTTCTGACATGAAGACTTGATTAGAATAAGACTTGTAGACTTAATTTAGATTTCTGCACTTATTGGAAACAAACTTAGTAGAACTCTTTTTCTTTCATGTTTGCGAATCTATGCGAATACATTCTTATGTTATATCAATATCAATTTATTTGTTATTTGTATGCAAATATATTCTTATGGATGCAATGAATTGCTTGAAAACGAAAATAGGTTCCAAAAAATTTTTGTTAAAAAAGATTCTGCACTTTTTACGGCGGGCCATGTAACCGCCGTAAATAAAAACCCACAACAACTTTTTACGACAGGCTGACAAACCGTCGTAAATAAATTAGACCACACCAAACCATTTACGGCAGGAGACGAGACCGCGGTTAAAGACCTTTTATGGCGGGTCAAAATCGCAATAAAAGGTCGAACTGCTTTTTACGGCGCCACTTTATACTGTGGGCTAAAATCGCTGTTAGACCACCGTAAAAGACATTTTACTGCGGTTTTGACCCACCGTAAAAGGTCTATTTTCTTATATATATGGTTTATACTCGACTTCTACAAATGGTGATCTCACAAGCAAACACTTGGTCCTTGAGGTAGCTAATTGTCATTTCCACTTCTTAGTTTGGACACGTGGTAACACTGAGCTGAATTTCATTGTTAAATGGCTAGTCTTGAAGTGGTGTTAATACTATAAATAGAAGGGTTTTTTTAAAGAAAAAAATTCACTCAGATTAAATATGAAAGAAAGATCAAGTTTGCTTTCCGTTGTTTTACTCCCCTTAGGCTATATCTTCTTCACTTTTCTCCTTCAGGATTCTTTCATTTTTAACACGCCTCTTTCGTTACAATTTATTTTGATTATGATTTACAGTTTCCAAAACATGTATAAATTAATTTTATTCTTTGTGGACTGGAGGATTTTATTTATTGTGGTAATTGGGACACATAGTGGTCCTGACTTCTGACAATATTACAGTGCCTTATATTATTATTTTCATTATTAGAATTTACAAAATATGGTTTCCTGCGATGAGTCTTACACTCTTACCTTAAGTTTCAAGTAGATTTATTGCACTACCTCTGCCACTTTAACTGAATTTTTTGCCTTTTCTATCCACGTATCAAATGCCTTTCATCTAACACACTTAAAAGATGTTATCGTCATAATAATCAAATAGAATTTAATTTCCACATATATGCTCTTGATTACTACAAAATGATTGCAATTTCAATTAATATCTTTACTGGTTGATTTTGCTAGCTGCATGCACATACTGTTTGCTTAGAATTAGCCAAACCTATTTCTCTACAATGTATATCTTTTGTACAATTTTTTTTATCAAAATTATTTGTAATTGAATCAACATACTTTCAATAATTAAAATTAAATCTAATATCCATAATTAATATAACTTAATAATAATAAATACTATATTCAATTGCAGTCATTAATTAGATCACACATATAAGATATAACGGTCCAAAACAAACTTTGTGTAAAAAATAAAAAATTCTGAATCTCTCTTTCTTTCTTATATATATATTTGCATACATATCAATCCTCCACTTTGTGTGGTAAGATAAACTATAAAGGGCAATTACAATTGGATATATGATAAAGTAGTCTGTTTCTGGTGATAAATGAGGACAAAGACAGGAGAGGTGAAAGCATTCAAAACATAAGCACATTGTACAGAAAAAGACTGGCAGTGCCAGCCTACCCTTGTTAGCTAACTCATTAATATAGCATGTTGCATGCACACACACACACACACTCTCTCTCTCTCTCTCTTTCTCAATTCCCTTTAATTCAATTCACCTTCACCTTCACCTTCCAATATATATGAGTGATCTCTTTTCCTCAGTTTTAATAACATCTGATCTTCATTCTGCAAAGCTAGCTAGCTCTTCTACACCCTTTGATTTCCCTTATCATCATCCTTCAACACCATGAAGACAACTAAGAAGATGAGGGGTTTCATGTGCCAATCCACAGCAGCAACTGCAGTGTGCATGGCAAGTAATGATTCTTGCTCAGTTGTTGTGCCCAGAAGGCCCGACAGAATCCTTATTGACAATACGAGATTAATCAACACTGCTGCCAAGTACTCTAGACTTGAGTCTCGTAGGAATATTGTTAACCTTCAAGGCAACAACAAAAGGTCTATTTTAGTTCCTTCAATCAAAAGATCACAGCAAGATATGCACTTCCAAGACCCCAAATCAAAGCCTCTTACTCTTAGCAATCTACCTGATCCACTAGCTTCTGCCGACCGGGTCTTCCAGGTGAGATTATATTAATTTAATTAGCATCTAGCTAGGTTCTCCATTGTGTAATTTATGGTATCATCCATTAAACAATACAAATTGCTAATTATATATACGATTAATGGACACTAGATATGTGTAGGACATTACCTCAAACACTAAAATATATAATGCAAGCATATAATATATCTTGTCGTACTCTACTCTCTCTCTCTCTATATATAAATGTGTGTGTGTGTGTGTGTGTTGTGTGCCATCTTTGGCTTCATTTATTTATTCTACATGAACAAAATTGGTCAAGTGAATGAAGTATAGGTGAGGTTACTTATACCTAAAATAACTCTTCACATCCATTTTCTAAGGGAACTCCACTAAAAAAATTTTAATAAACTTTATTTCGTCTTTGTTATTCCAAAGTACTCCTATTATAAATTTAATAGATATCACTAATTAAAAAAATTACTTTAAGAAACAAGAAAAAAACTTTCATAACCTAATTTGAGATATTTATATAGAACTTTTAGGGAAAAAAAAAACAATAAGGAAGTCATCTAATCAACTTTTTGACAAATATCTTGTCTCGATTAATATATTTTATTTAAATCAAACGTGATCTATTTAGTTTTCTTCGTTATATAGAATTATGTTGTACCAATTTTTAGATTAATCAACATAAATTTGATTATTTATAATGTTAATGATGAGTAAATTTTAGAAAAATGGGTATGAAGAAGACATTTCAAGTGTAAATAACCTCAATAATAAAGTCAACACGTTTATTTCAATACTTTATACAAATTTATCATGTACCCGAAGCATGGAACAGAAAAAAAAATCTCATTAAAGTGCTTAAAAGGAATTTGTTTTGGAAAATGATATTCTGATATTCAATTATATGTGGACGAATTGTAACAGGTGGTTGTCATGCGGGTGTCGCTTCATTGTCAAGGTTGCGCTGGCAAAGTGAAGAAACATTTATCTAAAATGGAAGGTAAATCGAAATTATATGTGTAATTAATAATAATATTTATATGTTACTAGAACAATATTAATTAAAACTTTTAAAATTGAAATATAAATCAGGTGTTACATCATTCAGCATTGATCTTGAGACGAAGAGAGTGACTGTGATGGGTCACGTTTCACCGACAGGAGTGCTTGAGAGCGTTTCAAAGATTAAAAAGGCTGAGTTTTGGCCTAGTTGATGATCCTCCATGCCCAATTTTAAATGTGTTTAATTATTATGTACACGTACATTTGTTAGGGTAATTGTTGCTTTTGGTGTTCCTGCACTCCAGAAATAAAGAGGGGAAGGTAGAAGGTGCATAATTGGATCATGTGCGTCGGAGCAGTATTGATAGTGATGTTTCATACTCCAAAGTCTCCAAATTCAACTTTAATTTTTTATGCACAGTTCATTTTCTCTCCCGTAATATTATCGTTGCTTTAATTTCATATAACAATGCAACGCGGTTCCAAAATGGATAAGTTTTTGTTATAATAGGATTTAAAATGTCTAAGTTCAGTGACCAACTTTGATTGGGAGTAAGACTTCTGAAAGTGCTATCATGACTGTAGCTGGCTAGATTTCTCAATGACTCTGGAAAGATATCAAACGTACGTGAGATTAGTTTGCATTATCAAAGACCATGTATGAAGTCTACCATAGAGCCTTAAAAAAGGAAAGATATGGTTCCCCTAACCCTAGGTAAACCCTTATTCAATCTCATCAGTTAGTTTCCTTCAAAGATCCACTCACTTTCTCAATTTGAAACTTCCTGAAGATGTGTACACCCTAACTCCCAAGTGAACACAAATAGGAAAAGATCATTTGGTAATCTAAGTCCTACACTAGGTAGGGACAATATGGCAAATATTACAATAATTGGGGGTGCAAGGATATTTTCCTTCAATGTTTTGTTTAAAAATTATAGAACATCTAGGGGCCAAAGTGATACTATCCTAACAATAGGAGAAACTGATAGATATTACAACATGTGGGGGTTAAAGTTAATCTCTTGTGGAGTTGTACACTTCCTGAATGTCTGGGGTGCATTTTAATACTTTCCCATTTAGGATTAAATTATAACATTTGGGTGCATGAAGTTCTTTCTGTTAAGGTGTTGTTTGCAATTCTAGAAGGTTTACGGAGCAAAGTACTTTCCCAATTTTGCGGATGATTTTTAATTTCTTGATAACTCATAGAATGTCTAGGGTGCAGAAATATTGCCTTCGAAAGGGGGCAAGGTGAGATATTACAACATTTAGGGGCATAAAGTTTTCCCTTATGGTTGTGCTTAAAAATTATAGAACAACTAGTAAGCAAAGAAATTTAAGGGGGCAAAAATAAGATAACATGTGGGGGGTCAAAATAATTTTTGATAGGTTGAATTCGTCCAAAATGTTTAGGGTGCATATTGATATTTTCTTAAGCAGGGGAAAGGGGTGGGTTGCACAATTGGGTTTTGTTAAAACTTCTAGAAGATCTAGGGTGCATAGATATTATCTCAAGCACAAGCAGGGGCAAAGTGATAGAGATGACAACATTTGGGGTGATCGGAATTTGCTCATAGGGTCTTATGTGTAGCTTCCAGAATATCTAGGATTCATAATATTTTCCAATGCGGTGGCAAACTAACAGCTATTATTATTTTGCAGAGTTCTATGGTAATTTTCATAAGGTTTAGCGTTTAATCGGCCATTCTCTCAAAGGTTTAGGTACATAGAAAAGATCTATGTGGGAATACTAAGCAAAAAGGTTCTAGGCATGTCCAAGAGGCAGTAGCTTATCAGCCTGGCCCAGGCACTACGCTTCACTTATACAGGGAGAAGTGCAAAGTGGGACTACTACAAGTATCTCAACATTTTTAAGTCCACAAAATTTTGAGCAAACCAGCCTACATCAACCTCATCAGTGTGTGCTCAGAAAATGTTGTCGTGCCTTTAGTACCTAACTTAAGGGGACCAGTGGGCGCAGCCTCGCAGGCGCGTTACAACGTGCTGTCTGGCGCGGCCGCTCGGGCAAACCAAGCGGTCAGGCTGCATAATTCATTGGCAGAGTGATGCTATTCGCCCCCACCCCAACCTTCATCTAAAGGAACCCCACTTTTAAAATATATATATATATTATTCAAGTTACAAATCCATTCTGAAGATTAATTACTTGTACGTCCAATATAATACTCACAAACTTTATATTTAATTTGTTTCCTACAAACTCTTTTTACACCCCACTTAAATAAACCACACTCTTTAATCTTACACATATTTGCATTAATGACTTGGTAGAAAATTTTATGATTGCTTGTACTCTAATCAATTTATTGTTACTCATTTTTCCGGTATTCGACTTCTCTTATATATGAAACTAGGGTTAGATTAGTTAAGATTAAGAAAAGAAATTTTGCAAAGGTTATAAGATAATGACGAGTTTAAAAATTTATATGATCTCATAGATAATGAATTTCAACAAAAAAATTTTATATATTATTTTACACACTTTAGCAAAAACAAAAAAAAATTATTTGATAAAAAAAGTTTAGTATTCAATTTAAAAAAATATTCTTGGATTTTCATAAAAAGTCTTGGAAATTTTTCAGTTTTGGTACATATTATTAGAGTTTACAAAATATGTTTATCTATGTTATAGATGTCAAAAAATTTCTGAAATTTTATATGATACTCAAAATAAATGTTCTTGATCATTCTGAAAAATGTCATGATTTTTCAAGTTATAGAGTAATTATTTCAAATATTTAAAAATACAAATATCAGCACTAGGATTTATGCGACTGAATTTCTAAACAAAAAATGAAAATTTTTTGAAAATATTTTTTAATATTTAATTACTACAAACATTTTTCTAGAGATATCTAATTATTCCTACTTGACCTTGACAAAATTTTAGGATTTGAATTAAGTATGAACTATCAAATTTCATGGAATAAGGATTATTCTGGTGAAGAGGCAAAATTCTGATATCAGTTACTACAAAAATGAAAATCATTTGCAAATAATTGTTTATTTTTAATCGTACAAAAATTGTCTAGAGAAATCTCATTATGTTACAAGATTTTAGATTTTTTTTTTCCACTAAGGCATGAAGTCTTAAAATTGGACTCTGAACTGCTCAAGTGAAGAGGTAAATTTCTAGAACATGAGTTACTATTTAGCATTGGGCAATCATTTCAAATTGCTCTATGGTTTGTGAAGTCATCGTTCATGAGCAAGGTTCAACATTTTTAATCAAATGCCAGCCTCAATCTTTCGATGGTGCGTTAGAAACCATCTTTGTTAACATAATTTGCTAGTTTAGACAAACGTGATGGGGTTAAATTGAAATTAAATAAAAAATCATTGTTCATCTTCTTCTGTCTAAAAGAAAAGAAAACAAAAAGCTTTAAATCATCTAATCCGTAAATTTCTTCGAAGCTCCATTTTTCTTCCTTCACAAGAGTTTCAACATAACTTTCGCCATCTAGAACAAAATTTTTATTTAATAATTTCAATTTAAGTCACAGCCCAAAACAATAAACAGTCCCTCCCCCAAAGCTCCCTCCCCTACCAATTTTCAACCTAAAATCATGAGCAACACCATAATTTAGGCTGAGACCTCAAAAATATAACTCAACCCCGGAGTAAGGCAACCAGAACAGCAGCTCGGTTGTAGTTTTTCTTCAAATTAGCAAAAATTCCAATTTCATGTTGCAATATTGCAATCAAGCGCCATTACAACACCACCAATCCCACCCCTAAAAGCTGTAAATGTCGCACCAAAGCTACAACTAACAATAAACCCTGCACCACCAAAGCTACAATCCAACGTGCCATGAAAACCGCAACGACTACTTATGTCTAGATTCTCTTTCTTATCTCTCTCTAAAAACAAAAGTATAGCTCTTTGAATATGTGTGAGGATAAATTATGAAAGTATAACAAAAATTGACCCAACATGAACATAATTAATTTATTATTCATATCATGAAGGCTTAACACGAATATTACATAATTATTAAACAAGTAACACGATACGACGCGACATACAAACATAAATAATAAATGGATCGTATTCGTGTATAATGTATTACATGATTAGGACACGTTTATACAATTTACACGATCAGTTTACAGTTACGACATGATTATGACACAATTACAGCTACGATACGATTATACATTAAAACATATTTTTAAATAAAAAACTATAACAAAATATACAAAATTAAACAAAACTAAAAGCCAAAAAACCATAGAAACTTCAAATACAATAAGATTATACTATTTTTAATTTTTATTTTTATAATATGGATAAGAAATATAAAATATTATTCATGTCAATAATCGTATTAAAATTTATGTATAATCAAACCTTGATAATCAACCCCTACACGAAACTAACGTAGTATGTTAAAATGGATTGTTTTTGATACATTGTCGAAAGACTAAGGCTGGTGTTGGATTAAAAATATCAAACCATGTTTAGAAGTTATGAATTTACAAACCATACGGGTCGTTTATGATAGTTGCCCAATAAACATTTATTTCTTAAGCTAGCAGTCAAAAGTGTGTAATAAAACAATTTCGAAAGTGATTATATTTAAAGCTACTTGTAAAAAAATAGAGTAGGTGTAGTACTTATAAAGTTTTATACAAATTTATATATACAAATAGCAGACCCAAGATTTGGAGTTTGGGGAGGCCAATCCCAGTAGGGTATAGAAATAGTTTTCTTTTTTAATTTATAATATATAAAAGAAAATAAATTATTATAACTTTTAGATATTAATCATTAAATTAAGAATCTAAAATTTGACTTTCTTTTAATCTTGTAACTAGATACAAATTAAATAATTTAAATAAATATTGTCAATAAAAAAACACTTCATGTAGATTTTTACAACGTAAAAAAAAAAAAAAGACTTTCTCACTTTTAAAACAATTTATCAATTCTTATCAAACTATGAAATGAAGTATAATTATAAAGTTTAAATAAAATAATTAGAACCTAAGAACATTATACAAATATCTAAACTTAAATCTTTAATAAAATTATCGTTTTTATTAAAAAATATAATTTTAGTAGACAAAAGGTATATAAATTGATTTTGTCTCATACTTCCATTTAATAGATTTTTAAAAGAATATATTCTATTAATTAATTAAATGAAATAAAGATTTTTGAGTCCATGCACATGATATATGATGCGTTCGAAACTAGCAAGTATACTAGTCGCACAAGTAATAAAGTGATAAGTAAGATATCGTTCCCACGAGGATTGATTCTAATTGAATTTGTTATTTCCAGCAACAATTAACTAAATGGGGGGTTTTGTTGTTTGATTAACTAGATGAAAAACTGAATACGACGGTAATTAATGAATAACACAATGCAAACTTAATTGAAATGGGAATTAATCAATGACAGAAATCTGGTCAAGGGATCATTCTCCACCACAAGATATGGATTTGCGAATTAATTGTAGAATTATCATCCAATTACACCATTGAAATTATCAACCGTAGATAACAATAAGCTCTGTTATCCCAATCTTTCCTTACTTTGTTGTTAAATAAAACAGGCTCTTTATTTAATCTCTATCCATTAAACAACCTAGAACAAGCTCTCTAAATTTAATTCAATGGATGCATTACAAAAAGAAAGACAGGTTGATCTAAGCAATAAACACACAAGCTCGGATTATTTAACTTAGGTTATATTCTCCAATTGCAATCTCTGATCACAATTTTGCTACTAATGATTAGAAATTCAAGACAATTACGGATCAAGATTTCTAATCTAGCAATAGACAATATCCAGATTATATTCAGTTGGCCACCCAAATACAATCAGCAAGTAATCATAAGCATTAAACATGGGAAAATACAAGCAACTTCAATTAGAGAATTGGATAATAATTTCTTGCACAATCAACTTACAAACACCATATCAAGGGCTTTGAAATCACCCTCAACCAAGTCAGATTTAGTTACACATATTCAGACACAATACAAATACAATACAATACATAGCAATTCCAGAAAATGAAAGGGAAATGAAAAACTTAGCAAATCTGATGAAATCTCTAGGATTTGTAGTTCTTCCTCTTTCCAAGCCTTCAATCTCCTTCAAGAACTCTAAGAGATGAGAGAAATCCAAAGATGCAGCCTCCTCCACGTTTCCCCCCTTCAAGTTTTCAAAATAAAACCCTAAAATGTGTTTAAATACTCTGCTACAGTAACCTGCTACAGTGTCCCGTATTATACATGCTACAGTGATTTGTGGAATTACATTTCTATACTTCTCACACTGTTTTGATTATAACTTTTGGTACACTGAATGGATTTATAAACCGTAAATTTCTCCAGAAAATAGACTTCGAGAGCTTTCCAACGGTATATAATATGTCATCGGGTTCATTGTATATCAATACAATTAAATCCGAGAAGATCACTGACTAGCAGAGGTGAAAATGAAGGGTTTTACTCCATTTTTGTGCAAGTTGCTCCAAAACTCCTACAAACATCAAAACCACACAAAAACATAAAAATACCAAGGAATATAGCAAAGAAACATGGACGAATTGATATAAAAGTAATACATAAATAGACACCTATCAAATTCCCCCACACTTAGACTTTGCTAGTCCTCGAGCAACTAAAATGATACGAAACAAAACTAAACCGAAACAGAATCAAAGAAAAATTAAAACACACAAATGCTTCAACTTACAAATAGGCCTCAAAGATTGTACTTAATTATAACCCAAGGAAAACTTCAAAATAATGCACTTGATCAACAATTTTATCTCAAAAGATTAGTTTCGCTTCACTTCAATTCCTCAAGTGTGTGTGTTGTAGAGCCATTCTCACCTAATCACTTGTAACCCGGATGAGTTTATGCATAAAAATGAATCATATTTAATATTGAAGATGTGTGTATAAATGAACTCCATAGGCTTGCTTTTCAAGTCACTCTCCACTAATGTAGACATGCACAACACTAAAGATCAAGTAGGACTTTATTAAGCTTGTAACGTTTGGCTTGGGTGAAGGTATGATAAAGGATAATAATTTGGCTCAAATCACCCACAAACACATAAATCATTCAAGACTATGTAGAGCTCAACCCTATAACACAACTTCATTTCAATTCACCAGGTTACTCCCCCAAACTTATTTAGAACACTCAATCTTTTTTTTTTTTTTTGCAGAAAACAAAAGAAAACTACACCCCCCACACTTTGTTGTTTCATTCTTTTTAAGAACACTTAAGGGTATAGATCTCTTATTCTTCTTCTTTTTTTCTCTTTTTTTTCTTCTTTTTGTTTTTTTTTTTGACACTTCCCCTCCCCCCACACTTAAACAACACATTGTCCTCAATGTGTAAGTACGTGGACGATAAGTACAGATTGGTTTTTTTTTCTTTTTTTTTTTTTTTTTTCAAACACAATAGAACTCACTTGCATTGCTCATGACACATCCCAACCTCCTCTAACTTCCCAAAACTATAACATAGCTCAAAATTTAATTGTGAACGATCTACATGCTCATAGGTAAGGGATAAACTGTTTGGAACAAATTCATTTGAGGTTAGGAAATCTTTTAGTGAGTTAACAAACGGAAAAAGGCTTACAGAAGCTCAAAGGGGTAACTAGGGATCAATTTCAGTCAAGGTTGGCTATTAAGGCTCAAACGGTCCAAAGATGGCCTAAATCATTTCCCAATGTTGCACAGTCTAGGATTTCGCCTCGAGTGACCATCAAACACGTTCTAGAATTCATTAAAATCTGAAGAAACACTTAAATTACATAAACTTTCTCTAAGTAAACAAATAACTCAGTGATAATGGCTCGGTGCACAATGTTGCGCAAGGAATCAAAAGCAAAGCGAAAACCAATAAACATTTCAAGCACACAGATCCATGCATCATTTATCATTTTCAAGAGTTATTCTTAATTCAATCATTATCTTATCATCGACCCACAAAATGCAAGAAAAGAGGTA
This sequence comes from Boswellia sacra, assembly GCA_013180625.2. Classification (NCBI taxonomy): domain Eukaryota; kingdom Viridiplantae; phylum Streptophyta; class Magnoliopsida; order Sapindales; family Burseraceae; genus Boswellia; species Boswellia sacra. The sequence goes on along the minus strand of SNVD02015848.1, from coordinate 94,112 downwards.
CGTGGCGTTGTTACACCTGAGTCAAGATTGTATATTTCAACAATCCGTAGGACCAGTAGCCCGCAGACTTAAGGTTTCCAGCCTATATACCTTTATTATGAAAGAACAAAACAAGAAACAAGACACTTCAAACACATGAAATAAACAAACTACAGACTTATTTAGAGAGAATGCGTTTCAAGGGTTCAAGAAACCCCATATTCTACCATCCTCAAGTTGTTTTCCACAAATTTCTCTTTTTGAATCGAAACTAATAAAGACAACACATAAAAACTCTAAATTACATAAAACCAAACTTACTAATAAAATAACAAAGTCCAACAAACCAGCAAACAAAAACAAGTAAGTTAGAATGGGTCTAAAAAGTTTAGAAGTTAGCCTCCTTATTCAGCCATTATGGATTAAAGAGATTTAAAATGCGTTTTAAGAGGACTTACACTTTTTAAGCCACCACTCTAAAAACCAAAATTAGAAAATATTACTTGGGACAAAAGAAACAACCTGAAAAAACTCAAAAAGAAATGACATAAAAAAAAAACTCAAATAAACACAATAAAAAGAAAGCAAACGAAAACAAAGCAAACCCGCTGATAGAGATTACAGATGGAGCGTTAAATCCAGTTTACGCCTCTTATTGCCTTCTCCAAACCAATCAATCCGAGCTGTTGTTGGATCAGGCGAATAGACGAATTCTTGTAGTTTGTCAATTAACTCTCCTGCAGTTGAAGCTGTAACCAGCATTTGCCTTGCTGACGGTGAGATGAAATTTTTTCTACAGCTTGATCAAGAAAGGACAACAAACCATCAAAAAAATTATTAACATTTAACAAACCAATGGGTTTCCGATGGATGTTTAGCTGTGCCCAAGAGGTGATTTGAAATATCTCCTCTAATGTACCATAACCACCAGGCAAAGCTATAAATGCATCGGACTTAAAAACCATATGTGCAATACGCTCATGCATGCTAGAGACCTGTAACTCTTCCCCGATTGTAGTGCCTACGATATCTCGTACAGCTAATGGTTTAGGGATAATGCCGAGAACTTTGCTCCCTCCTAGGGATGCAGCTGTTGACACACACCCCATTAACCCAAGACTACACCCTCCATAAATCAAATTAATACCCCTCGCAGCTAATGTCCTACCAAGATCAAGAGCTGCTGTGGTAAACTCTCCATCTTTACCAAATTGCGATCCGTAAAATACGCATATATTGCGGAATCGTCGAATTGGTGTTTTCTCCATTTCTACAAGTGCTCTAATCTTGTGTAAGACACGTTAGATATTATACTTTTCAATTGCAAGATAGGTTATGGAATGACATATGAAAATATGCAAAATGTATATATACACACATAAAACTCTCAAATTTTGACACATGGGGACATACTTTCGGTGGGGGTTGCTCGATGCAGATTTATCGCCCAAAGATTTGAAAAAATGAGATATGCTTTCGGCGAGGTTTGACAAAACCTACACACTTGTCTCCCACGTGAAACATGAAAAATGGAGATATACTTTCGGCAGGGTTTGACAAAACAGCCACACTTGTCTCCCACGTGAAGCATGAAAAGTAAAGATATACTTTCGGCGGAGGTTGACAAAACCTCCACACTTGTCTTCCATGTGTACTTATATCATGGGGTAGTCATCTGGTTTGTCAAAAAGAAAACTTGAAATTAAAACAAACAAAATCAACAAATAACAACAACACAAAAAAAACATTGATAATCAGATCAAACGAAACAAGAAAGAAATAAAATTCGACAACAACAACGCACATTCAAATATACAAGTAGTTGTGATTGTGGCTCACATCTTCCTCTGGTTTTACGTCCAGTAACGGCTGAAACGCCTTCTATGAGTCGGGGATTTGCTTCCCATCCAGTTTTCTTATAAACTGGCAAACAGGGTCGTTTTTAGTCAGATTCCCTAGACTATAACACTGCAATTCATCACGAAATTGTGTCCATAGATTAAGCAATTCACGCTGAACAAGTCCACAAGAATGTGACTCAAGAGTTAATAAAACATTATCCAGCGACTCATTACTCAGACCATTCTTAATAAATGATAGATTATCTTCTCTATTTCTGTACACAAAACCTAATGAACGACAAGTCTGGTTACAATTCCATCTAGCACATTTATAACATACTTGTAACCTTTTCGCTCTTAGCCTCTTGGCGTAGTAGCTTTTTTAGACCAGGCTATTTTGCGAGATATCAGCTCACCGGACAATCTCACCTTGGCTTGATAAGCCATCGGATATCCGCAGGCACATTTAGGAGCATCAATACCAAAGTCTAGTCATCCGTACTTTTATAAATTTTAAACACAGCATTTTGAGAAGTGAAAGGAAATATTTACGAAGGTTCGATAGAAAGATATCGGCATCCATTAAAGAGGAAAAAATGAGAGATATTACCGATAATGCGATTGAGTTTGTTCTTCTCCAGATATGCACGATTCAAACCACCAACCTCGAGCAATGTTCAGCGCCCGTTGGATGTTTCCTCAAGCTGTTGCACAAATGATTCGAAGTAGAATAATCCAAATAAACAAAACAAAGAAAGAAAAGAGCAGAAATGAAACTTAAAGACACATAAAAGAGATAACAACACGATAGCAAACAAAATGTAAAAAAAAGTAAAAAAATATAAAAAAACAAATAAGACAGATGTCAAAGAGAGATAAAACCTGATCAATTTGATGGACTACAAAGGAATCTCCTCGAGACAACAAAACGAGCATTATTGATCATTACTTTATTTATTTTTCTTTCTTTTTTTTTTTATTATTTTTCAAAAACATTGGGTTGCTCCCAATAAGCGCTTGGTTTAACGTTCTCAGCCCGACGTTGGTTTCCATCAATGGGAGGATCCAATCTCCGCTGATGTACTTCTCTAGTGGGCTTGGATCCTTCTTCCGAAAAGAAATGATCCATGCATATGGGTTGGGCCTTGGATGTTAGCAATCGTCCACCTAATAGTTATTTTGTGATCTCTAAGTACTTGGACGAGTTTCTCTTCTTGTAGTGGTGCAAGGCCCATTTCTATTATAATTGGCAAAGTATCATTCTCACCCAAGAATCCATGCTTCAAATGATCTGGAAGTGGCTTAAGCTCCACGGTATTGGCTTTCATCACAGAAGGAAGAAGTTTCTCATTAGATAAAGGCAATTCAATGTACAAAACATCATACCTGTTTGTGGTTATGGCTATAGTCTCATCTAAGCTTGCCACAGCTTCCTCCATTTCTTTGGACACTTGTATCAAAATTCCTGACTCATTGAAATTTTCTGTTCCTATATGCTCACTAATAGCTACATCCAATCCATTCTTGCGAGTTAACTCAAAATATTGTTGTGGCAAAGAATCAACAACGTCAACTGCAAAAACAGAATTTAAGTCACTAGAGTACCTCATTGCCTCAAAAATATTGAAACATATCACCTTGCCATCAAACTCTATGATGAGAGTGCCATCATGAACATAAATCTTGGTTCTAACAGTTTTCGAGAATGGTCCCCCTAAAAGAATCGGAGTTGGATTAGGAGATGTCTCATTCTCTATTTCAAGGACATAGAAGTTTGCTGGGAAAACCAATTGATTCACCTGCACAAGCACATCTTCCACAACTCTTTTGGGATATGCATTAAAATGATCAGCGAGTTGAATGGTAATACCAATTTTCGTAAAAGGTCCAAGATTTAAGGAAGCATAAACAGAATATGGCATGACATTAATAGATGCTTCTAAATCTAACATAGCTCTTTCAAACTTGGTTTTACCAATGGTGCATGGAATGGTGATCGTACCTGGATTATTGCATTTCGGAGGAATTTTCCTTTGTAATACAGATGAAACATCTTCCCCCACACTTACTTTCTCATTTCTTTTTAACTTTCTTTTGCTGGTGCATAACTCCTTGGGACATTTTGTATAACGAGGTACTTGCTCGATAGCATCCAGAAGTGGTATATTTACCTCGATTTTGTGAGAAGTTTCCAGGATTTCTTGTTCTTGTTTCTCCTTCGATTGTGCAAATCTACTAGGAAAAAGTGGAGGAGAAACATATGAAGGAATGGGAGTTATAGGATTTACCTGAGAAGTCAGTATTTTGTTCATGGTGGAAGTGGTGTCATCTCCTTCATCAGTTTGTGATTTCTTTAGCAGGACATCTAATTGCTCTCCATTTTGCAAAGTTACCGCACAAGAATTCTCTCTTGGATTGATCACCGTTTGACAAGATAATTCTTCTGAGCCTTGGCCCTCGAATTTGCTCATGCTAGTGGCCAATTGTCCCAGTTGATTTGCCAGGTTTTGGATACTTGCCCCAGTTTCCTGCTGGAATTGCATTGTGTTAGTGGCAAGTGCATTAACAATATCCTGGAGTGACATACCTGAGTTTTCTGAAGCTAGTTGTGGTGTTGGTTGTGGCATTGGTGGTGGTTGCATTTGAAATGGTTGCTGCACTCTTGGTTGATTGAAACCTTGTGGTCGATTTGGTATGGCATTTGGGGCGATTGGTTGATGATTCCAGTAACTGAAATTAGGGTGATCTTCCCATCCAGCATTGTAAGTGTTAGAGAAGGGATCATACCATTGTCTTGTTTGTCCTGGAAATCCACCCATGGTATTGGCTTGTTCCATATCTCCTTCTTGTAAAGTTGGATACAGGTCGATTGGATGCTCCATGGTAGAATATACCCCACATGCATAGGATTTCTGCATATGTCCTACAGCCATGTTTTCCATAAGAAAGGTTAGCTCAGAAAGTTGTTGTTCAATGTTCGGAGTTCTTACCTCATTTACTCTCTAATATAGTTGTGGCTCAAATCGGCTACTGAATTCTTGGAAGTTTACTGCTATGTCACCTAAACACAAACAATCATAAAAGAAAAACAAAAAAAATACGAATCAACAATGAAAACAAAATAACAAATCGATTAGAAAATCAATCCCCGGCAACGGCGCCAAAAACTTGATGCGTTCGAAACTAGCAAGTATACTAGTCGCACAAGTAATAAAGTGATAAGTAAGATATCGTTCCCACGAGGATTGATTCTAATTGAATTTGTTATTTCCAACAACAATTAACTAAATGGGGGGTTTTGTTGTTGATTAACTAGATGAAAAACTGAATACGACGGTAATTAATGAATAACACAATGCAAACTTAATTGAAATGGGAATTAATCAATGATAGAAATCTGGTTAAGGGATCATTCTCCACCACAAGATATGGATTTGCGAATTAATTGTAGAATTATCATCCAATTACACCATTGAAATTATCAACCGTAGATAACAATAAGCTCTGTTATCTCAATCTTTCCTTACTTTGTTGTTAAATAAAACAGGCTCTTTATTTAATCTCTATCCATTAACAACCTAGAACAAGCTCTCTAAGTTTAATTCAATGGATGCATTATGATAAGAAAGATAGGTTGATCTAAGCAATAAACACACAAGCTCGGATTATTTAACTTAGGTTATATTCTCCAATTGTAATCTCTGATCACAATTTTGCTACTAATGATTAGAAATTCAAGACAATTACGGATCAAGATTTCTAGTCTAGCAATAGACAATATCCAGATTATATTCAGTTGGCCACCCAAATACAATCCAGCAAGCAATCATAAGCATTAAACATGGGAAAATACAAGCAACTTCAATTAGAGAATTGGATAATAATTTCTTGCACAATCAACTTACAAACACCATATCAAGGGCTTTGAAATCACCCTCAACCAAGTCAGATTTAGTTACACATATTCAGACACAATATAAATACAATACAATACATAGCAATTCCAGAAAATGAAAGAGAAATGAAAAACTTAGCAAATCTGATGAATTCTTAGGATTTGTAGTTCTTCCTCTTTCCAAGCCTTCAATCTCCTTCAAGAACTCTAAGAGATGAGAGAAATCCAAAGATGCAGCCTCCTCCACGTTCTCCCCTCTTCAAGTTATCAAAATAAAACCCTAAAATGTGTTTAAATACTCTGCTACAGTAACCTGCTACAGTGTCCCGTATTATACATGCTACAGTGATTTGTGGAATTACATTTCTATACTTCTCACACTATTTTGATTACAACTTTTGGTACACTGAATGGATTTATAAACCGTAAATTTCTCCAGAAAATAGACTTCGAGAGCTTTCCAACGGTATATAACATGTCATCGGGTTCATTGTATATCAATACAATTAAATCCGAGAAGATCACTGACTAGCAGAGGTGAAAATGAAGGGTTTTACTCCATTTTTGTGCAAGTTGCTCCAAAACTCATACAAATATCAAAACCACATAAAAACATAAAAATACCAAGGAATATAGCAAAGAAACATGGACGAATTGATATGAAAATGATATATAATTAGACACCTATCAATATAGTATTTGTGTTATTATTAATAAAATTATGAAAATGGAAGGAGTTAAAAAAGTTTTATTACAAAACACTTGAAAGGTTATGGGATCGAGGAGATACATAAAAGACCTGGAGGTGCCCAAAATAGATTTTCATTTAGAATGCCTTTACACATAAGGGGGGTAAATAGAAATTTTTACAAACCTGGACAGGCACGGCGCCCCTAAGCTATAGTGTAGGTCGCCTCTCTGAACAAAATAATGTAGTATTATTCATTTATTAATATATTATCATTTTTTATTCAATGAGCAGATTTTGTATGTTTACTATTGAACGATCATATTATGATATATTAGTTTGAATAAAAAATTTGTAAGACTAACTTTTTTAAAAAAATAATATTAGGTTTATAAATTTTGTATACAAATCTTTATAAAAATTGAGAATATGAGATAAATGAAAGAGTCAATATATAAAAACATCCAATAATTAATGAGTAATGTTATATAGGTTTTACATGAAGTTTTAAGTCTAACATTTCTAATTATAAAAGAATTTGATTTTTTTAAGGTTTTCAAAAGAAAATGATAGATGCTTTTGAAAAGTGGAGTCTGTCTAAAGTTGATTATGCACTTATACAATTACAAAACTACCTTCATTTATCAATAAAATAACTTAATTATTTTTTTAGGCAAATGGTGATTTAATTATATTATGATATAGGACAAAAACGTCAAGTTTGACAAAATTGTGAAGCAATTAGTTATTGGCGCCAATACTGCTGAACCGTGATCCCCAGTCCTCTGAAAATTCTCACGTCTATTGCTCCCTTGTTGCGCTGCAACCCCACGTGCCTTGAGCTGCTGCGCGAGTTTGAATTTGGAGAGTCTGGATTGTTTTAGGATTATTTTTAATTATTTATTTTTTTTCTAAATCATATTAGGATTTTCAATATTTTAGGAGTTAAATATTTTAGTATTTTAGGATATTTTACTTTTGTAGGATTTTATTTTCTCAATTTAGTTTTACTTATTTTACAAACATTAGGATTATTTAGCCTATATAAGGATGAATGTTTCTAGCTTTGTAATTCATTCTTATTATTATCAATTTATCAAATTTTTGAATAATTTCTAATTTTATCTTTTATTACCTTCCTCATCGTATTAATAATTTTGTAAAATATAAAAAAGATTAAAAAATAAAATTTGTTTTGGACGATCCCTAGACAATAGCTAGTGTCAATTGTTGGAAAGCATCGTTTTTACGTGTCTAGCTAAACAACCAAAACCAAAAGTTGATATAAAGAACACCAATGATGTTTTCCGCACAAAATAGTGAATATGGCACATTTTTTTGGACATTCATTTCACTACCTCCTACACTGCAGTCAGACTTCAATGCTTTGAAACTTCCGCTGCATTACGTTAATATTCCGTTTTATAAATCTTTTTCATAATAACACCAGTCGAACCCAAGACATTTTACTTTTAGCTTGTTACTAAGCTAAGGGAATTCATTAGAGATGGCAATTTTTAACATGATACGAAGAATATAATATGAACATAACCGTTTAATAATCGTATTGTATTTATTTAAGAGCCTTTAACTAACGTATGACATAAATCCATTTACCACATGAATCTGTCCATGGACACAATTTTTTTTTTTACAGACACGAATCTGTTTGTAACCCAAACATGTTTATAACACAACTACAAAGTTTGACATTATTATGTCCAACTGGTTTTAAAATTTGAATTGTAAGTTAAAGATATTTTTGTAAGTTTGTAATATTTTAAATGTGTCAAATCGTGTTATAATCGTATTATAATATGTAAATGTATTATCACGTTAAATGTGTAATTTGTGTTAGGCAAATAATCGTATTAAGTGAGTCGTATTCATGTTTGATATATAAATGATTTATTTATTATTTGTGTTAGCTTATTTTTGTCATGTTACCCATTTAATAATTGTATTATATTGTGTTGGTGTTGTGACTCTGAACACTAATAACAAATAAGTTCTGCTCATGTTGAGAAACTTGTTATTATATTCTACCTTAAATGAAACAAACACGAGAAGTGAACAGTAATTGCCACTCTTACACTTAAAAATTAAGTTGAAGTGTTATCTTATTCTATTGTTTTCCAAGACACCATAACAAGAAATTTTGATTAACCAAACGTGTAACTTCATTTACAAGCGACATGTTTTCCGGACATAACTTAAACTGATTATAGATTTGGGATAAGCTTATAATAAGAATAATAATAATAACAATAATATATACATAAATATATAAAATATTTGGTACTGGCTCATGGTTACTTGAATTCGAACCGTACGTAAGAAATAAAGATTGGTTTTCACCCACATACAGGTGCGCATACAGATGCACATAAACATTGTATGATGGAACGATAACCACAACACCAACACCCATACCCACTACCCACAATCCATTTGTTATTTTATTTCATTTGCTATTCAGATACGTCTCCAATACATGGCCCAGCGGCATGTCTGAGGGCCAAAACTTTCCTTGTCAATTCCCACTTTTTCACCGTATCCTCCACTATGGGGCTCCACCAAAATCGTTAATGGATGAAAACGTCAAAGAGATCTTGGCGGGTTTTAGGCGTAACTACAAAAATGATACGGGTTGAGAAAGAATATCCGGATCTTGTAGTTTTGAAACACCAAGACAAAATAACAACATAGGGTGAAGAAAGAGAGACAAGTCACTCGTTCTGTCTTTCAAATTTCAATCCAATGCCAACCCACCTCCAACTGGGCAAACCCAACTCCTACTGGGCAGGGCAGGCCGCAAAAAAAACAATGCAACCACCCAAACGAAACAAAATAAGCAAACCAAACCAAATAGTGTGAGGCTGTGAGAGGTCTGGAAGAGTGGGGAGTTTGTTAGGTAAGGTCATCTCAGATTAACGGCCGTTGTTAGTTTGTGCTTTGATGTTGATACTCCTTTTATATATTAAACGTTTTCATTTAATTTATTTGTTGCACTTTCTTGGTGTTCTTACCAGCAATAGCAATATCTTTTGTTTTCATATTTTTTCTTTGTTATTGTTTGAAACTAGAAAAGGGAACTTCATTACAAGTTACTTAGCTTGCTCTCTTTCAAGTCATTTAATTTAATCCCTTTTTCTGAGTTTTTGTTTTGCTTCATGATTTTTGCTGCTGTTAATGAACTGGGGCTTTGTGCGTTTTTTTTCTTTTAATGTTAATGGTGTGCTAAGTCTTCCTCTATAAGCTTATTTTGCTTTCTGGTTTGATTACACAGAGTGCAAGCAGTGTCTTCTATTGGTGATTCGTCGTAATTGGTTTGAACTGGATAAGCTCGTTTGCTTTGTTTGTGTAATAGGTGAATTTTGGAGTTGAAATAATAGGAGGTAGATTCCCTTTTTTTTTCTTTTTAATTAAGGTTGGAGGAAAGAGAACAATAGGAAGGTTCAGGTTACTAGAGTTTCAAGTTTCACCATGTCTGTAGCATTACTATGGGTTGTGTCCCCCAACTCACAGTCGTCCAAATGCTTTGGGTTTGTTGATTCAGTTCGAGATGGAAACTGGCTTATGGAGTCATCAAGATTTGGAACCCGGGATTGTAGTTCTATGTTTAGCTTTAGAATGAATAAGGGTGGGAAACAGAAATGGAATTCTTGCTCGTTCAATACAGAATCTGGCCATCCTTGCTTAGGTAGAATCAAATTGCCTGAAATATCAAGAATGGTGGCAAGCACAGCTGGAGAAATGGCTGTGTCTTCAGAAGAAAAGGTTTACAATGTGGTGCTGAAGCAGGCAGCATTGGTTAACAGGCAGTTAAGGTCTAGTGGGGATCTTGATGTGAAACCAGATATTGTTTTGCCAGGGACTTTGAGCTTGTTGAGTGAAGCCTATGATCGGTGTGGAGAAGTTTGTGCAGAGTATGCCAAGACATTTTACTTGGGTTAGCCTTCTTCTATGTTATTTGAATGTTGAAAAAGGACTAGAATTCTATATCCTCAGGCCTTTTGGATTGAATCCTTAATTCCTTTTACCTTTTCCAGGAACTCTACTAATGACCCCAGAAAGACGAAGGGCCATATGGGCTATATATGGTTAGTGGTTGCATTCTTAAATTAAATTGTAATGCTTCTCTTGATTTGCAACTTCACCTAGTTTGCCTGAATTTGGATGTACTGAACAAATAGATATATCAGAGAATCAGCCACAGAAAATTCTTTAAAAAATTGGACTTATGAGCTTAAGGAAATCTTGGGTGTGTTACGTAAATAGGTAATTTGCTTATGTACGTAACACATGATTTTCCATACTATACAATAGAAACTTGTTGCTGTTTATGTTTGTCTTGGTTGCATATTGGATCTATACTAGTTTTCAAAATCATAAGACTGCTGTTTCTTTATTAAAAGCCACAGGTGCTTCTGCATGAGTATCTATTTTATTGTGTAGCTTGTATCATTTGTTAATGCCAACTCAAGGGGCTAAATGTCTTAAACAACTGCCATCATCCTTTGACTAACTCCACTATCCTACATTTCATTCTTAAGAATCTTGAGTTATGTAAATTTGGCCTTCTATGTGGCAATCTGATTTGTATTAGATGATTGGCTCTTTGATTTGCATTGTTAACGTTCATGTTTATCGATTAGTCCTCCATGAAATTTGTATTAGACAAATGCTTTGATTTATGAAGGCTAATGACTACATTCACTTTTTCGCTTTCAACAATTTGGAAATTTTTTCAAATGATATTTAGAATTTCATCCGACTTCCCACAAGAGCCACATCAAAGATAGGTATCTAGATTTTGATTGAAAGGGAAGGAGGGAGAGGGAGGCAGAGAGCTCTGTGTGTGTGTCTATATATATATATATATTATCTTTTCTTTTCATATTTTCCCATGACACATTTGTTTTCTAAGTAATTCCCATGTTTATGTAGCAATCTTGACACATGCAAAGACAAACATGTTCACTTTATTGTTTCTTATAATATCTTTGAATGCATCTCTAAATGCAGTGTGGTGTAGGAGGACAGATGAGCTTGTTGATGGTCCTAATGCTTCACACATAACTCCAACAGCTTTAGATAGGTGGGAGTCCAGGTTGGAAGATCTTTTCCAGGGTCGCCCATTTGATATGCTTGATGCAGCTTTATCAGATACAGTAGCCAAATTTCCTGTTGATATTCAGGTTAGAATATATTTTCAATATTGAATCGCAATCTAACAGAAGAATGATTATTATAGTATTAATTGTAAGTTTTTTTTACTGTTGCTACATCTCACATCAGTTCAGTGGCCCTTGAGTGTGAAAACGAACAAATGAAAGGAAAAGCTTCTAGTTAAACTGTAATTATGTTTAATATCATTAAACATTTATATATAATGACAGATCTTATACCATTTCTAATGGCCTCACCATTTCTAACGGCCTTGTTCCATTTGTACGTTTTCAATTTTATTCTTCCAGGCTGAAGCTATGAAAGAGGTGACATTGTATGCCCCTTATGAGCTCTTTAGTTTCCATAAATTTGTTGGAATATTAGGACATGTTCTTCAGCTTATTCAGAGACATGGATGATATGTCAGACAACTGCAAAATACAAGCAAATATCTTACAGCCTTCTAATCTTTTCTTTATGTTTATGCCTAGCTTCGACTTGCCCCTCAAAATATTTCTGTAATTGAGTTGACAAATCTTGCTCTATTAGTCTGAAATAGAAAGCTTACATCTTCCGCATTTTAGTTTTGCATAGCCAAGTAAATAGCCATTTGCTGCAAGATTTTGTCGGCTGGGTCCAGATGGTACCAACCGGTATGAATATGCAACTGTTTATAGGCCTAAAACATGTAGACAAAGGCAGTAGGATGTGGGGGAAACCTCTCTCTAGCTTTATATATTCCCATTAAACAAATCCTTATAGAAAGTTCCACTGTTTTAGTTGGTATTATGAGTCATTTTCTTAAAATTACTTGCAGTGAACCCTTAACCTGAACCTTCTGCCATGTTAATTTAGTTTTAGTCGGTTCAATCTGATGATATTCCTCTCAGTTCAAGCTTTGCACTTTTAAAATTAGTTTGTTCTGTCTTGCAAGCCTTGTACTTATTTGTTGACCTATTGTTTTGCAGCCATTCAGAGATATGATTGAAGGAATGAGGACGGACCTTAGGAAGTCAAAATATAAAAACTTTGATGAACTATACCTCTATTGTTATTATGTTGCTGGAACTGTCGGGTTAATGAGTGTTCCAGTTATGGGAATTTCACCTGAATCACTTGCAACAACAGAGAGTGTTTATAATGCTGCATTGGCGTTAGGGATCGCTAATCAGCTCACTAACATACTCAGGGATGTTGGAGAGGAGTAAGTGCATTTTCTTTAAAGCTGAAATACCCTTGTAAACCAAAAGTGATTCACTGTACTTCCTTGTCCGTCTGGATCATAAAGCACCTTATGTTGGGATTGTGAAATTTGAACTCTGTTAGGTCTTAGCAGCTAGGAACAATGGTTTCTAGAAAAATCAAAAAGCTGAAACAAAATCTGGAATCTTGTAACAACTATTCCTTCATAAATAATTAAAAGATCCCAGACTTGGTTTGTTTCTCTTTCGTTGCAGTTCCTGCAACAAGAACATCTTTCCAAGCTAGCTTGCTTCTCATATTTATTATTTTATTTTCCATGAGGATGTAGTAATGAATTAGTTGACATTTCCTCTGATGCCTTGAATATTATCCATAGGAATGTTACTGTTTCAGTGTTTCTCTTCATTTTCAACATCTTATAATAATCTCTTCTTCAGTGCAAGAAGAGGAAGGGTATATCTACCAGAAGATGAGTTGGCACAAGCTGGACTCTCAGATGATGACATATTTGCTGGAAAGGTGACAGATAAATGGAGAAACTTCATGAAGAACCAAATTAAGAGAGCAAGGATGTTCTTTGATGAGGCAGAGAAAGGTGTGACAGAGCTGAGTGAAGCAAGTAGATGGCCGGTAAATAATCAGAAACTCTTAATCAAATATAAATTGTGCCATTACATGCATTAAACTAATGCAATGAAACATTCTTAACATATGTCTAGATGTTAAAATAGTATAAAATGAGTGGTTGAAAATTTGTATCAAAATTCAAGTGCAAAATGATTTGAGGTCCCTGTACATATTGGGCGGGGGTGGGGGCAACTCTTTGAAATTTTTTTTTGCGTAGAGTGGCATGCCATCCCACGAAAGCATTAGACAATTGGGATGTTGCTTATTGTGGACTAAATATGAATGAATGTTACAGGTGTGGGCATCCTTGCTGTTGTACCGTCAAATATTAGACGAGATTGAGGCCAATGATTACAACAATTTCACGAGGAGGGCTTATGTGGGCAAACCCAAGAAGATAGCTGCTTTGCCAATTGCATATGCAAGGTCACTCATGCGCCCATCAAGAAAATCTCCCCTGGCTAACGTGTAAATTGGACATTCAACATCAAATCTTAGAAGAATATTTAGTTGAAATAAAAGGAAAGAGAAAAAAGAAAGAAAAAGATTTTTTTTTTTTAAAAAAAAAAGAGAAGAAGATCACTATTTGTCTATTAGGAATTGTTGTAATGCAACATGTATTCTATATATAAGTTCAAATAGTAAAATTCAATTCACATCTGATCAAGATCTATGCTTTGGTTATGGTGTCGTGTGTACTAATTATGGTTGCTTAAAGAATTGAATTTCAATGTATATATGGGGGAATGGACTTCGGTTCAATAATCTTTCATGATCAGAGTTTTCATTCGTTAAGGATGTGAACAGTGGTTAATGAAAGTTATGTAATAGAAAGAATACATTTTGATCAGATGAGTAATATCTTTAGATTGTATGTGGGATAAGTCTATATGAAGAAGATTATAATTCTTGAGTTAATTGAAAGTATCAAATTAAGGCAGCTTATTTGAGAAATAATAGAATTCTAATTTTTTTACTACCTAATTTAGAGTTGAGTTATTGGCTGAAGTATTGAATGATAGTTAATTAAGAGTTGAATTAATTTGTTCGATAGTTAGGCAATGTTAGAATCTTACTTAATTATGATACATAATTATTTAACAAAATATTGAATTGTAAAACTATAATATATAGCAAATGCTTGTCAATAAATTATTGTTTAGTCCTACTTCAGGAAATGGGGTATAACTGGAACTTGATATTAAGCTTCTCTAAACGATTAAAAAAAAAAATTAGGTGCTGATGCACGATTTCCAGACGGCCGGGAAGCGAGTCGGAGTTCGAATTGTACGTCGGGTCCAATCCTACGAGCAAAGAAAAACAGTCAAGGGTGCCGGCGGTGGTGCCGACAAGAACCCTCCGACGCTCAAGTCAGTCTCCGGCAGTCCGGAATTTTCTGGGAGAATTTCCTAGAGAGAGAAGCTCTCAAAAGCAAAGGAAATTTAGAGAGAGAATGAGTTCAGAAAAGTGTGCATACCTTGAGCAATAATCCGGAGGGTTTATATAGGAGTCAGGATGGGCCATTGTGGGACCCAGATAACGGGCCCAGATAATGGGCTACAGTAATGGGCTTACTGTATTTAGAAATAATTAAGCCAGGATGGGCCATTGTGAGACCCAGACAATGGGCCCAAATAATGGGCTACAGTAATGGGCTTACTGTATTAGAAATAATTGAGGTCCAATATTGTTATGGCCATAACACTAGTCCCCCCAGGCCCAAGTTGACCAATGGGTCGGCGTAGGGACTATTTAGTTGTTCTGAGCTATAAATTAAATGTGTTAGGGGGCCAGCCCAAAGATGTGATTCATTAAACCCTAAATTGGTGCTCTATATAAGACATAAGTGTTGGGGAGTAGGGTTTACTCAAAAATAGGAGGGAGCACCCTGGAGGCAAGCAGTGCAAGTGATCCCAGCAACCGGGAGCCCTCAGTCTGAGCAGAATTTTTCGGCCGTCGCAAGTGAGTTTTTTTTTTTGGCGTATATACTTTAGAATGCATGATTAGGTTTAGTTTTTCAATGCAAAAATGCTTGTACGGATTATGCCCTATGCGTGTGTATGCGATTGTGTGTGAAAGAAGAAGAAATATGTATGCGTGTTCGGGTGTGATGGAGGGCCGGCTCGCATGGGCGAGCGACGTGCCCAGCAAGCCCGTGTGGGCGAGTTGCTACGCACGCAGGGGCGAGCAGGCCACAGCACGCGGGCGAGCAAGCCCCAGCGCCCGGGCTAGCATGCCACAGCGCGCGGGCGAGCAAGCACCAGCACGGGGGCTAGCAGGCCACAGCGCGCGGGTGATCAGGCACCAGCACGCGGGGTAGCATGCCACAGCGTGCGGGCGAGCAAGCCCCAGCGTGCGGGCTAGCATGGCACAGCGCGCGGGCTAGCAGGCCACAGCGCAATGCGCGGGCTAGCAGGCCACAGCGCAATCCTGGGCGCGCGGGCGAGCTCCAGCGATGCCCTGCACGTGCGGGCGAGCTGCTGCGCTCCCATGCGCGTGAGGGCGAGCTGCTGCGTCCCTTGGTGCACGGGGGCGAGCCCCTGGGGTGCTGGCGTGCGGGGGCGAGCTCCCGTGGCGCTGGGCGCGCGGGGGGTGAGCCTTCGAGGCGCTGGGGGTGCCGGGGCGGCGAGACCCGGAGACGGGGCTGGGCTGCATGCCGCATGCAGCGTTATACGCCCAAGGACGTCTTGGAGAAAATTCGAATAAGTGCGGGGGCGTGCCAGTAATTTTTCAAAATTTCATTTTATAACTTTGGGGGTGTTGCTGAAAAATTTTAAAACTTTTATTTAAAATTACGAGGGTGTTTCTGCGAAATTTCAAACGCTTATTTTAATTCGGGGGGTGTTTCCACGAATTTTCAAACCTTTATTTTAATTCGCGGGGTTGTTTCCGCGAAATTTCAAACTTTTATTTTTTATTCGCGGGAGTATTTCCGCGAAATTTCAAACTTTTATTTTTTCTCCGTGGGGATGTTTTCACGAAATTTCAAACTTTTATTTTTTCTCCGTAGGGGTGTTTTTGCGAATTTTCAAACTTTTATTTTTTCCTTCGCGGGGTTGTTTCCGCGAAATTTCAAACTTTTATTTTTTCTCCGTGGGGGTATTTTCGTGAATTTTCAAACTTTTATTTTTTCTCCGCGGGGGTGTTTCAGCGAATTTTCAAACTTTTTTTCTTTTTTTTTTTTCGGGAGCTATTTTGGAAAACTTTCAATACAATCCCCCAACATTTTTGTTCTTTCACCTCTTCCCTCCCTCAGTAGACTTGGTTTGATGACTAACGACCCCTCTTTGACTGTGCAGATGGCTAGAGTTAAATCCACTGTGAAAGTGCTACGGGGGGAATCGAGTCATCAAACCCAGTCTTCTAGGGACAAGGATCCTGTGACCAATCGTAAAGAAGTTAACGAGTTTTACCAAAACTTCTTCGGTCAGGATCGTGAGCTAAGGCAGAATTCTGGAAACCACAAGGTGGTAGATACTGAGGGAGATAGCGACTGGTCGTCCTCTGCTACCTCAGATAGTGAACCGGAGGTTGAAAAGTGGTGAGAGGCCGACCATATTGATAATCAACTCCCGGACGATCGATTAAAGATATATAGAGCCCATTTCCTTATTCCGGCTTCAGTCATTCTATTTCTTCCAAGGAAAGGCGACCGGTGGAGTAGGCCACCACGAGATGTCGTTGGTTTAAGCCTAGAGCTATTAAGAGCTGGTCTCCGGGTGCCTTTTGATAACTATGTTCGTCGTATGCTTGATGCCATGGGCATTGCCCCTACCCAACTGTCGGCCAATGGGTGGAGGCTTCTGATAGCTTTCCAAAGTTTGTTCAGAAGCGCAGGCCTTGGTGACCCTACCACCAACCATGTTAAGCACATTTTTGTCATTCACCCACCGAATGGAGAGAAAACGGGTTACTACTATATATCCCAGCGAGGGAAGACGGATGACCCCAACCGCCTTTTTGGCATTCCCTCCCATGTGAAAGAATGGAAGTATAAGCAATTCTGGTGTGGTGGCGGTTGGAAGTATCAAGAAGGTGCTCGTCCAAAGGGGGAGAAGTTGAGGATCAGGAGGCGTTTTGGTTTTTGTGGTACCATATTATAATGACTCCCTATCCGTCTTTGTTATGACAATTCTTGATCAACTGACATTCTTTTCTGTTTTCATTGTAGCTCCTTGGACCAAACGTCCGCTGTTATCTCAGAAAGAGAGAGACGACTTGCAAGTGGTACTCAAGCTACCCGTGGACTCGAAGAACGTGCATAGCCTCACTGATCGGGAGCAGTTGGTCTGTCTTGGCTTATCACCTCCCATTCCTCCGGAAGGTAAGCTTGATCATTACTTTTCGATCTTACTTCATCAAACATGTGCTTTTTGTCTTACTAGTTTTATCTTCGCACAGGACTATTTCCTTTACATCCTACCAAGAAGCAGTTCGCTCAACTTGTAGCCAAGATGCCGCTTAAGCCCTTCACTCATGACAGACCTAGTTCTTCCGAGAAGAAACGGAACGAAAGTCCCCCAACTCTTGGACCTTCGAAGAGGAAAGCCAATGGTCACAAGGAGACTCCTGTACAGAAGCCGGTTCCTGATAGGTCAACCTCCATTCAGCCTGCGGATGAAGTGGCAGCCTCGAAGCCTACTGGGAGCAAGTTACCCTCAGCCTCTCAACTACCAAAACGTTTTACCTTTGACAGTATGGGCTTTCAGAGTGGCTCAACATGTGGAGACTACCTTCGTGAATTGTCTCAAAGTGCTGCACGTCTCATGCCTACCAATGTCTTTCCAGAGAATGTAAAACTCACATACTTCAAATGTAAAACTCACATACTTCAATGCGATCGCTGTCGGGATGGGCATCATACTCCAGGTTAGGTTTTACCGAGACCCTTTCTCCACCTTCTTTTTTTTTTATACTTTTGAAAGTCATGCCTTAACTCCTTCCCTCTCTTTGCCTTTCTTTCTGTAGGCGACAGGACCTTTAGCTCAAGGAGAGTCTACCAACACCAAACTCCTCAAGGAGGTTAACCATCTCACTTCTGAGGTTGACGACTGAAAGGCGAAACATCTAGTCTGCCTCGACAACTTAACCGAGACGGAAATAAAGATGGCAAAAATGAAGGAGCAGATGGGCAGAATGAAGGCAGACTTGTCCGAAGCCAAGAAGGAGACAGCTATCCAACATAAAAGGGCCAATGATCTTGGCCAAGAGCTTTGGGAGAGGGCGGTTGCTGAGCAAATTAGGATTGACAGAGCAATAGCTCGCTTCCGTAGGGGTCGTATCTATCAGCAAGCTATGGAACGGTCCTACATTGATGGAGTCAATGGGGTACGTAGATGGTTCCATAACCGCTACCCAGAGATTGATCAGTCACCCATAGCTGAAGAGTTAAACTTGGTGGCAGAGTCTATTCCGACAGCGAACTCGGATCCTGAGCAATTCCATCGCCTCATCCTTAAAGATGAGGATTATGAGTCGCATTGGACACAGCAGCATGGGAGGCCAAGCAAGGCGACTCTACCTCATCGTCTTCAGATGAAGAAGGAGATGATGAGGCCACTTCTTAGAGTTAGTTGGAATTGATTTTACCTTTTATTGTCTTTGCTTTCAGTTCAATGTTATAGGTGAGGAGTTGTCCTTATTTGGACTACATGTATGGCACTCCTTAACCAATTTTGAAATAATAAGAACTCCAAGGACTTTAATTCTTTTTATGGTGTTGTATTCTTTTACTCTTTCCATCTTATTGCAATTTGATCATACATGTGTTTGAAGGACGTACAATCACCAAAATTTCGAATAAAATGAACACTTCATTGATAATCTCTTTATTGGTCTCCCTATGGGAGTTGTTACACATGCATAAGCTCCTGGAAGCAGTTATTGCACATATAGAGAGATTACGGGTAGTACTTCTTCAAGTGTTCAATATTCCATGGATGACGGAGCGACCTCCCATCCATGGTAACCAGTCTGTAGGTGCTTGGTCGGATGACTGCCTTGACTTGGTATGGACCCTCCCAGTTGAGCCCCAGTGCTCCATCAGTGGGATCTCAGGTACTTTGCATTACTTGTTTCAAGACTAAGTCTCCCTCTTGGAAAGATCGGTGCTTAACCTTAGAGTTGAAATATCGAGCAACCCTCTCTTGGTAAGCAGCAACCTTGACACTAGTGAGATCCCTTTCCTCCTCAAGAAGATCTAGGTTGAGTTGAAGGCTTCTATGATTAAGCTCTTCGTCATATCCCTCAGTGCGAGGTGATGGAAGGCCAATTTCAACAGGTATGACTGCCTCCTAGCCAAACGCCAAGGAGTATAGGGTTGCTCCTGTTGCTGTATGGACAGTGGTTCGGTATGCCCAGAGCACTTGTGGAAGCTCTTCTGGCCATGCACCTTTCCTAGCATCTAATTTAGTCTTGAGGAGGTGTTTAATAGTTTTGTTAACAGCCTCCACCTGACCGTTTGCTTGAGGATGAGCTGGGGATGAAAAGCACAAAGAGATGTTCAGCTCTTTACAGAAGTTTCTGAAGTTGGAGTTGTCGAATTGTTTGCCATTGTCCATAATGATGGTGTGAGGGATACCAAACCTATAGACAATTGACTTCCTTACGAAGTCCGTGGTCTTCCTTTCAGTAATCGATGCGAGGGGCTCAGCTTCTGCCCACTTAGTGAAGTAGTCAATTGCCACAATAGCATATTTAACTTGACCTTTACCCATTGGAAGAGGTCCAATTAGGTCGAGTCCCCATTGGGCGAATGGCCATGGGGCTGTCGTTGGAGTCAGGTTTTCAGGAGCTTTCCTTGGAATGTTGGCAAATCTCTGGCATTTGTGGCACCTAGTTGAGAATATCTTAGCATCATTCTTCATGGTTGGCCAATAGTATCCTTGCCGGATACACTTATGGGCTAGAGATCGACCACCAGAATGGTTACCACATATCCCCTCGTGGATTTCTCGGAGAACATAATCAACTTCTTCTGGGCGAAGACATTTTAAAAGAGAAAGGTTGAACCCTCTTTTGTAAAGAACACCATTGACCATAGTGTACCTTGACGCTCTCCCTCTTACCTTGATTGCTTTATTGCGGTTAGCTGGAAGTTCCCCTGTTTCTAAGAACTTTATGATAGGGTCCATCCAGCAAGGTTTACCATTTATGGTCATTGTCCTCTCTGGCAGAAGCTCATATTGTGATATGCTTGGAGATTCTAGAACGACCATGTGATAGGCGGTTGGTAGAAGGGGGTCTATTCCTAAAGCAATTCTGGCTAAACTGTCAGCCTTGGAATTCTCCACCCTTGGGACTCTTACGATGTCAAAACCTTTAAAACCACGCAGAAGGGAGTTAACCCTACCCAAGTAAGCTATCATGTTAGAGCTCTTTGCCTGATAGTCTCCACGGATTTGGTTAACCACAAGTTGGGAATCGCTGTGGATGACGATCTCTCCTACCTTCAAGGCAACTGCCAGCCTAAGTCCTCCAAGGAGAGCTTCATACTCTGCGACATTATTCGTGGCTTTGAAATTGAAACGTAGTGCCACAGCTACCTCTACTCCATCTGGGGTTGACAAGATCAAGCCAGCTCCACTACCGATCTTGTTAGATGACCCATCTACGAACAAGATCCATGCCTTCTGTGAATCGATTCCTATGGACATTGGTCACTCATGTGACCCGGTACTGGTTTCTTCATCCTCCTCATTTATACTACTTGAGAATTCGGCAATGAAATCAGTGATTGCCTGCCCTTTGATTGATGGCCTTGCAACATAATGTATGTCAAACTCTCCCAACTCAATGGACCACTTGACAAGTCTTCCAGAAAGCTCTGGACGATAGAGTATCTATCGCAAAGGGTGATCAGTTGGGACCATGATAGTATGTGCTTGAAAATATGGGCGAAGCTTTCGTGCCGCAATGACTAAGGCGAGGGCCAGCTTCTCCATAGGAGGATATCTACCTTCGACTTCTGTCAAGGCCTTACTCACATAATAGACAGGCCTCTGAATTCCATGATCTTCACAGACAAGAGCTGCACTCACTGCGCATGCAAAGACTACTAGATACAGAAAGAGTGGTTCCCCCAAAATAGGTTTGGAGAGGAGAGGAGGAGAACTTAAGTACTTCTTCAGCTGTAGGAAAGCATTCTCACACTCATTTGTCCATTCAAATTGCTTGCACTTCCTTAACGCCTTGAAGAAAGGGTGACATTTGTCAGTCGCCCTAAAAATAAAGCGATTCAGGGCGGCCAGTCGTCCAGTGAGGACTTGTATATCCTTTGGAGTTTTAGGAGACTCCAGCCGCATAAGTGCTTGGATTTTTTCAGGATTAGCTTCTATCCCCCTTTGGGTGACAATGAATCCTAAGAACTTCTCAGAGGATACCCCAAAAGCACATTTGGTGGGATTCAGCTTTATATCATGCTTCCGGAGGATGTCAAAAGTTGTTCGGAGGTCGTCTACGTGGGATCTAGCATCCATGCTTTTGGTGAGCATATCATCCACATAAACTTCCATTGTCTTTCCTAGGAGAGGAGCAAACATGGAGTTTACCAACCATTGGTAAGTTGCTCTAGCATTTTTCAATCCGAACGGCATCATCCGGTAACAGTATAACCCTCTATCAGTGATGAAGGCTGTTTTTTCTTCATCCTTTGAATACATGGGAATCTGGTTATAACCAGAATAAGCGTCCATAAAGCTTAGCAGTTAGTGGCCAGCTGTGGCATCAACTAATTGATCAATCCTAGGCAGTGGAAAACTGTCTTTTGGACAATGCTTGTTCAAGTCTTTGAAGTCGATGCAAACACGCCATTTCCCATTAGCTTTTTTCACCAACACAACATTAGAGAGCCATTCGGGGTAGTTTACCTCCCGAATGATTCCACTTGTCAAGAGTTTGCTCACTTCTAAGGCAATCGCCTCTGAACGCTCTGGGGCTTGGTGCCTCCTCTTCTGTCGAACGGGTTGTGCTTCGGGGTTGACATTAAGGCGGTGGACAGCTATATTCGGGTTTATACTAGGCATGTCTTCGTGAGACCATGCAAAAACGTCGTTGTACTCTCGAAGAAAACGAATCAACCTATCCTTGATTGGTGGAGGAAGATTCTCACCCACCTTCACTATCTTCCCCGGATCATTTAAGCAAACAGGGATGTCATCCATCCCTTCTATTGGAGCTACAGCCTCCCCTTTCTCTTGGTCCTGTGGATCCAAACCTTCCATCCCTTCGGAAGGCTCTCCACGAATCATCCATAGCTTCTTTGCCTTCTCTTTGAAAGCCATGTTGTAACATTCCTGAGAAGTTTGTTGTTCACCTCTTACTTCTCCTATCCCTGAGGGTGTTGGAAATTTCAGGACATGATGATAAACACCCATCACAGCCTTGAAGTCGTAAAGTGATGGCCGACCAAGGATGGCGTTATAAACTCCCGGATGATCTACCACGAGAAAATTCACCATCCTAGTTGCCTGTAAGGAGCCTTCTCCCAAGGTCACAGGTGACGAGATTACTCCTTCAGGAATAACCTTTCCTCCAGTGAATCCTATCAGAGAAGTTTGGATGCCTCTCATATATCTACGATTGAGACCCAATCGATCAAATGCATCCAACGACATTATGTCAGCCGAGCTTCCGTTGTCAATCAACACTCTTCGTAGCCTTTTATTGGCCACTATCACTGTGAGGACCAAGGCATCGCAATGTGGATGATGGATACCCTGCGCATCTCGTGATGAAAAGGAGATAACATCATGATCTCCTACATTGGTGGAAGAGGCTGTCAAGTTGACTTCGTGGCGAGGGAGGTCATATCTTGCTTGCCTAGCAAGGTGCCTTCGGGCTTGGGAATTTGACCCAGCCACTACTCCCCCAAAAATTGTGGCTACTTCTTCTAGTGGTTCCTTCCCTTTATCACTCTTGTTGGATGGTTCAGGGGGCCGATAGATATATTCTTGCAGCTGGCCATCCTTGATAAGACCCTCGATTTGTCTCCTCAGTTCGAAGCAATCCGCAGTATTATGACCATGAGCCTGGTGGAAATGACAAAACTTTCTTTTGTCTCTTGTTTTTGGATTCGACCATAAGGGGGTAGGTTCCTTCAGTAAACCTTTATCTTTGATTTCCTTCAAGATTTCCTGCTGTGGCATATTAAGTAACGTGAATGTACGGTGTTCCTCCTGAGGTCGATCATGATGCTCTTGGCAAGGTCGGGTGGATGACCCTTGCAACAGGAAACGATCATTTCTGACTGTATCTAGCGCAGAGTGTCGATCCAGAATCGACCTTCGATTTTTATCATGAGATTCTCTTCTATGATTATCATATGGTCGTTTGTCTGCACGTGAGGAATTAGGTACCACCGGAGTCTGCCTAGGGTAATTTGCTTGAAAAATTTCCTCTGCATTAGCATGGCTAGAGACCCTTGCTAATGCTTCTTGATACGTACGCGGGAGGTTAACAGAGAATTCCCATGCTAGAGGGAGCTCCCCTCTGATTCCTTGAACCAAGCCTTGCATAGCGTAACCATCATGAAATAGATCCACTCGGGCAACTTCCCGTTGATATCTGTCTAAAAATGCACGGAGGGTTTCATTATGACCCTGTTTAATTGAAAGAAGGCTCTGCGCTGGTCGACTTCTTGTCTTCATATTGCTAAAATGAGTGAGGAAACTACGGGCAAGCTCATCAAAGATGGAGATGGATGCAGCTGGTAGCCTTCTATACCATTACTTAGCTGATCCTCCACGGGTAAGAGAAAAAGTTCTGCACATGATTCCCCCTAAGACCCCTTGTATCTCCATATGAGAAATAAAAGAGTCTAAATGCTCTTGGGGGTCCGTTGTCCCTTGGTAAAGCTCGAGTTGCGACATCTGGAATCCATATGGGTATCTTTCCCTTAGAATATCTTCGACAAAGGGTGATTCCCATTGTGGACGACCATCTTCTTCTCCTCCTGAATGTTTAATCAACCTCTCCAGTTTATGGATCTTTTCATCCATTTCTCGCTTGAACTCCGCATAATGATTGTCTGATGTCCCCTCCTTCGAGACATCCATTGGGGCAACATCTGGGCGATGATTCTTCACTCTAGGTGGTGATCTGGGCGATTTCTTTTGGACTGATAATTACGCCCTGGAACGTAAGGACCATGATAAGAATAGGCGCTTCTTGTTCAGAGAGTGTCGAAGGTCTACTGCTGCTAATTGTTGCTCAGATACGATATGTGAGGGAGAGGGAATCTGTGGGCGACCATCCCCTCCTTGAACAATAGGATGGGGAAGATTCGGTTGAATAACTTGATGGCGAGGCAATCCAGCAGTCTGGGCGACTAAATCAGGACGTCCACCAACATCCGTCTGGACATTGGGTACTACCATGGCACTCATCGGGTTATTCCCAGCAGCGTTTGCAGCTGGCTGAACACTTTGTCCGAATGCTTGGTTGAACACAGTCACCATACGATTCATCTGTTCACTGAAATTTTGCATGGTATGTTCCATGGTAGTTAACCGATTCGTCTTGCCCTTTTTCGGTCTTCTAAGTGGAAGCCGGGGTTGCCTGAGGCTAGGCCCCAGCCCAGAAGATATAACTAATGTTCTCCCCGTATCAACTACCCTTCGACGTCGGGGAGGTGCTTCAACCTCGATTTCTTCGTCAACCTCTAGGGAGGTTGAGTGTTGGGATTCGTTACTCATGATGTGTTTGAATATGTTTGGATAGGAGCAACAACTAAAGAGGCTTGAATTATCGTCCCCACAGACGGCGCCAATTGTTGATGCATGATTTCCAGACGGCCAGGAAGCGGGTCGGAGCTCGAATCGTACGTCGGATCCAATCCTGCGAGCAAAGAAAAATAGTCAGGGGTGCCGGCGGTGGTGCCGGCGAGAACCCTCCGACGCTCAAGTCAGCCTCCGGCACTCCGGAATTTTCTGGGAGAACTTCCTAGAGAGAGAAGCTCTCAAAAGCAAAGGAAATTTAGAGAGAGAATGAGTTCAGAAAAGTGTGCATACCTTGACCAATAATCTAGAGGGTTTATATAGGAGTCAGGATGGGCCATTGTGGGACCCAGATAACGGGCCCAAATAATGGGCTACAGTAATGGGCTTACTGTATTTAGAAATAATTGAGACAAGATGGGTCATTGTGGGACCCAGACAATGGGCCCGAATAATGGGCTACAGTAATGGGCTTACTGTATTAGAAATAATTGAGGTCCAATATTGTTATGGCCATAACATTAGGATTTTGTTGAACTTAAAGAAAAAAAATTCACAACTTCGTTATTTTGTTATTTTTTAAAATTAATTTGCCATTAATTTTATAATGGAGAATATCACTTATTTTTGGAAAAATTTCAGGCATAAACAACTTTTGCCTTGTTAAATTAGCGTCTCCCTCACTCATTAGAAGTTCATCATGCACCATCACCTAAACGACATTAAATTCATTTAACTGTTAAATGAGTAAAATTGTATATTTACATTACTTTATCAAGAAAAGAAATTAAACATATTCATAATTGTATATTCCTTCCCTGCCAACACCACAACCGAACACCATAGGGATAGGCAACACCACAGCCTAGATTGCTAGCCCCAACATGGATGGAGGCAACAACTTTTGAAACTGGTGGAGCTAGCAGAGGCAATGGCTTTTGGAAGTGGTAGAGCTAGTGGAGGAGATGAGTTGTGGATTTGGTTGTGCGTGTTAGGGATATTATTGGGAATATGCCCTTAATGCATATGTTATATGTAAGAGTACATTTGGATATATATGTCCCAAAGATATTTTATTATTTGCATTAATATCATTCTTGCGTTTATTAAATTAAGTTTTTTGAGTTTCATACTTTTAATTTTAAACTATCAAAGGTTCCATGATTCAATGAGAATGAATGATCATTTATATGAATGAGGTTCATATACAAGAGACATGATTTATTTAGCGAGTGTGAATACTTCACAACCTATAAATAAAGGTTGGACATCTCATTTGGACAGCGTTTCTGATGTTTGGTGTCTTAGTAAGTAAAAATGGTGAGTCTTTAATCATCAAGTTAGTGCCTTGGAGGTAGAAACGTATTGAACAAAACCACACGATATTATGGTTATAGTATAACATCGTTAACATAAACCTAATATCACATAAAAATAATAAAGCCATGTCGATCTCAATCCTAAAATGTAATATGTACGTAATTCAGGTATGTGCACTAATCATTTTGATTAGAAGAAAAGGAAATATCTAACTGAACAGATGGATAAACTCTAGCTAGTTGGATGCTTAATGTTATGACCCGCCTAATTTACTTGTTAGAATGGTCCATTTATGTGTAAGGCTTGGCCTGGCTTTTAGAAAGTTGCAAGCCCAAGCCCATCTTCTAGAATACTCTAGCAAGATAGGATATTATAAGAATATTCCTTTGTACTTATCTATTTTTGTAAAGTCTAGTAGATTATTCTAGATAGTGATTTAGGACCATTAGATGCATTAGATCTGGGCTATTCATTTGAGAGGTGGTTCACTATATAAACCTCTCCAACCTCATTTTTAAATCATCCACACAAATCCACAGAATCCACAAGAATTCACAAAGCCTCCAAGCATTGTAAAGCTTTCAAGTATAATACAAAGCTCTTTTGCTTAGCAATACTTGCCTCCATCTTTTCTCTTCTTTACCTACAGGCTCTTCGACTCAACGATCCTATCTTCTCCTTGAGCAAGAAGACTAGCATCAAGGCTTACTTAGCAACTTTTGAGTCAAGTTGTCTAAGTGCCGCACGAGCGTGCTGCACAAACCTCTAAGCTCGTGACATTAAGTATCCATATGCATGGGAACATATATACATAGATATGAATCTTATTGAGAGGATATCATATTTTAGGAATATCTAATTCTTGGATCATAAATCTTGATTAAGTATTAATAAAAGCAATCATTGAATAAAGAACTACATTCATGGAAAGAATATGAATGATGATAGTCATATTATCCATTAGAAAATATTGTCTTACAGAACAAGAAATAGTTTGAAGGGGTAAAATAGTAAATTGATCTAGCTTCTTACTATTAGTGTCCTGTGAGAGTCACATGCAAACCTATTGTCACTAGATCTAGTTTATCTTCATATAATCTGATGACGTGTAATCAAACGCATAATTCAAAAGAATAATTTTGATCCTATAATGAAGTTGACCACAAGTAATGATATAGTCCCACTTGTATTATGAGATAATTTGAAATTGGGAATAATATATTATAGCTTGTTATTATGTGGGTCCATGTAGGTTCCTGACCTAGCTCATATAATCATATCTTGCGTATATGTTCAATCAAATATGGTTCCTACATAGAAAAAGAATCTTAGTGAGATTAGGAGTCCTAATGAAATTAGGAATCCTATCTTGACTAGGAATCCTAAAGTGGTTTGGAAACCCTTGGAATGTCTACAAAATATGAAATCCTAAATATATTAGGAATCCTAATGAGGTTAGTAAACCCATAGTATCGGTATCCTGATAAAGATAGGAATCTTGGTTTGGACTAGATTCCTTACACAATTTGGAAACATCTATGGACTCATTAGTGAATTAGCACTCTTACTTGGATTAGGAATCTTATCCTGAGTAGGATACTTGATAGCATGGGAAGTTACACTTCCAGAAACTTATATTAAATTGTTAAGTTTGGTGAGACTCAAATTTGGAAACTAACTAATATTTCCTAAAGTAGATTGCATGGAATATGGAAAATTAATTGATGTCCCAATTGTTAGATATGTGCCCTAAGAGTGATGGATATTTTTTGTAAATTTATATAAATATCATGAATAAATAAAGTTGTTATTATTTATTTTGCCAAAATATGATTGTATCAATGACTAAAGGCTCTAGAGCTTATTGATAGGTGTCTATTTATGTATTACTTTTATATCAATTCGTCCATGTTTCTTTGCTATATTCCGTAGTATTTTTATGTTTTTGTGTGTTTTGATGTTTGTAGGAGTTTTGGAGCAACTTGCATAAAAATGGAGTAAAACCCTTCATTTTCACCTCTGCTAGTCAGTGATCTTCTCGGATTTAATTGTATTGATATACAATGAACCCGACGACATATTATATACCGTTGGAAAGCTCTCGAAGTCTATTTTCTGGAGAAATTTACGGTTTATAAATCCATTCAGTGTACCAAAAGTTGTAATCAAAACAGTGTGAGATGTATAGAAATATAATTCCACAAGTCACTGTAGCATGTATAATACGGGGCACTGTAGCAAGTCACTGTAGCAGAGTATTTAAACACATTTTAGGGTTTTATTTTCATAACTTGAAGAGGGGAGAACGTGGAGGAGGCTGCATTTTGGATTTCTCTCATCTCTTGGAGTTCTTGAAGGAGATTGAAGGCTTGGAAAGAGGAAGAACTACAAATCCTAAGAGATTTCATCAAATTTGCTAAGTTTTTCCCTTTCCCTTTCATTTTCTGGAATTGCTATGTATTGTATTGTATTTGTATTGTATCTGAATATGTGTAACTAAATCTGAATTGGTTGAGGGTGATTTCAAAGCCCTTGATATGGTTTTTGTGAGTTGATTGTGCAAGTTATTGTTATCCAATTCTCTAATTGAAGTTGCTTGTATTCTCCCATACTTAATGCTTATGATTGCTTGCTGATTGTATTTGAGTGGCCAACTGAATATAATCTGGTTGTGATTTATTGCTAGACTAGAAATCTTGATCCGTAATTGTCTTGAATTTCTAATCATTAGTAGCAAAATTGTGATCAGAGATTACAATTGGAGAATATAACCTAAGTTAAATAATCCGAGCTTGTGTGTTTATTGCTTAGATCAACCTGTCTTTCTTTTCATAATGCATCCATTGAATTAAATTTAGAGAGCTTGTTCTAGGTTGTTTAATGGATAGAGATTAAATAAAGAGCCTGTTTTATTTAACAACAAAGTAAGGAAAGATTGGGATAACAGAGCTTGTTGTTATCTACGGTTGATAATTTCAATGCTGTAATTGGATGACAATTCTATGATTAATTCGCAAATCCATATCTTGTGGCAGAGAATGATCCCTTAACCAGCTTTCTCTCATTGATTTTTCACTCAAATTAACTTTCTGTTTTGTTATTCTTCATTTGCATTCTTATTCATTTAGTTAATCATTCAACAAAACCCCCCTTATTTAATTTATTGTTGCTGGAAAATAACAAATTCAATTAGAATCAATCCTCGTGGGAACGATATCTTACTTATCACTTTATTACTTGTGCGACTAGTATACTTGCTAGTTTCGAACGCATCACTTATTTATTGATAAAATTCTATATATACGAGACATAGAATTTTATCATAGCTCAAAACTAGTTCACAACCTATAAACAATAGCTGGACATTTTGTTTGGACAATGTTATTGTGTGGGTTGTCTTCAATGAGGAAATGGTAAGTCTTTAACCATTTGAAGTGGAGACTTCAAGACAAAGACACTTGTGCATTATAAATGTATTGAACATGACCACCTGGAATTATATCAATTGGTGGAAATACTATGTCCGAATAAAAATTACCACAACCGAGCACTAAGAGCATTCATACCTTAATTCTAAGTGGGCAGTGTACCTCTAAAATGCAGGCTATGGTCTTTATTAGAATAAAAAGTGAGATCTAAAGAAAGGTCAATACCTTGGCTAGTTGGGATTAAAGATTTGCATATTAGTAGACACTATACCCTAGACATGGAATTCATAACTCTTAAGGGATTATAGAATACTACCTTGATGGTTTTACAAGGTTTTAAGTGATAAAATCTTAGCCAAGTGTTTAATGAAAAGTTATTCATTAAACAAAGATTTATTTGAATAAATCTTAAATCACTTAAATGGTGTAAAATTAGTATTAAAGGTTTAAGATATAATTGGATGAGTAAAACAGTAATTAATATCTAACTCCAATTATTGGTATTTCACGAAAGGTATTTATGTAAATCTGCTGCTCAATTGTTAGGGCTTAAATGAAATAATTTTATCAGAATAAATTATTAAGCTTCTATAAAGCATATTTAATTCAAGAGTGCAACCTTAGACATACAGTGGAGTGGACCAAAGTTAATAAGTGGGGTTTGCTACAGTTATAAGATAACAATGCACTAAGTCAAACTTATTAGAGCTTGTAATTAAATATGTCCATCAAAGTCTTCTGAGTAACTAAAAAAATCATCTGAACATGAGACTAAAATATGAGAAATTATTATTTAATTTAATTGAGACTTTATTGAGAATAAAATTTCATGTATTAAATTAAATATGTTAAATTGTAAATGGGCTTGTTATTTAATTAAAAGAGATTGATTAAATAAATAAGCTAATAGCTTTGATATTTAATTAATAAGATTAATTAAATAAAGTAATTGGGCTAATAACTTATTAGGCTTATTGGGCCTATCAATTAATTAAATATGATTTAATTAATAGTTATTTTATTTAGTCCTCACTTTATACCTCTTTAGACCCCACTTTTATTTTATTTTCTTTTACAATTTTGCCCTAAAATAAAATTACTAAAAAGGATACTGCCATGAACCACCTACATCTAATACGAGCATCACCTCCACCACAAGAACTACAAGAAGATATTGTTCCCATTTATCCTCAGCCTACAATTGTTCCCGCCCATAACCGTAACCAATTTCTTTCCGTAGACACTTTCTATTAATATATCACGACCAAAACTTACGGGCCAAAAGGAGTATAGTATGTGTTTCATGATGACTGGCTTAGGCTATAGATATTGTTTAATGTTCCTATTTTGGAACATTCAACCGACGATAAGGGAGGATCAGGGTCCATTTCGTCATCCTCGCAACTTCAATAAACAAACTAGTATGGAAATGGACTACAACATGTCCTCTTATAAAGAGCTTCTTCAATATTCTATATATTTTGTGCTCATGCTATAAAGGTTTTCATTATATTAGGGCAATTTCTTCATCTAAAGATTCTTTCCTTCCCGTTGGTTATCCGTACTTAAGCCATACTCATATAAAGCGTACTTAAGCCATACTCATATAAAGCAACAGTTAACTTGGAACTAGCCAGAAAAAATAAAATAAAAAGGCAAGAACAATGATTATTGTCAGCACCATGATTGAGGGTTGGTTCAAATGGTAGTTAATTGATTTTCAATTTGGAATTGGAAACAATTTTAATATCGGCTCACCAACAGAATTTTACCTCTCTTTTTTACTTCACTGTTGTCAATTTATAATTTATCTAATACTACACGAAATCAAGCTTTTTATCGATAGTTTTAACTCGCAGGCAAGAATAACTGCACTATTAGCTAGCTATCAATAACATAAATTTGGTATCATGAAGTTAAAAATGCTTACAACATATCTACTTTATGAGCTTGTGTGCCAACGATAGAAAGACACCAGGTAGCCCAAATCTTAGGATTAGTCTTTGCTAGGTGCTTCTCCATCTTCAATCTTACAATTAGCCTAAATCTGCAAATTTTTATTTAAAATGGCTCTATCTACAATCTTCTTGCTCGTAGTCACAGTTGCCTGTCGTCTCTATCTTTATTTGCAGACGTCGCTTCTAAATATTTGCTGATGCTTTGCTTCTGTACCAACAAAAGCTCAATGGAAAAGTTAATTTTACATTATTTAAAGCGTATTTAAGGAATTGAACGGGTATAATGAGAAAAATATAGGGGTTTAATATTTTTTAATGGGTGTACTTAGAAATCGGGGTTGAAGAGGTAGAAAGTGGGGGCTAAGTAGATCAACTCTTTAATTAATCAAGAGTTTAATTTGGAATTAAAGAGGCCTTCTAGTTATTTGAGTTGGCCTCAAATATATAAAAGTTCAATTAGATTTATATTAGGTTTGTAGAAACTAATTAAATTAAAAGTTCAATTAGATTTATATTATGTTTGTAAAAACCTAATTAAATTATAAGTCCAATTAGATTTATATTACGTTTGTAGAAGCATAATTAAACTATGAGTCTAATTAGATTTATATAAAGATTAAAAGAATCCTAATAAAATACTAAGTCCAAGTAATTATAGTTTAACAAGGGAACAAGGGACATATATAACATAATACGGTTTCAATCAAAAGTCTAATAGATGAATAGGACCAAAAAAAGTGAACAGTACCATTGTCTTGAAATTGTGCCAATCTCAAGCCTCCTACCCTGAGCCAAAGCATAGAAGCATGTAGGGCAACCTTGGGATCACGTTCGAGCTGCCTAGCTCTCTCCTAACATTGTTTCCTTTGTATTCTCAAGTTTAATCTAGTTAAGATACACTCCCACAAGTGTTGATCAGATTGATATTCAGTCATAATTGGGATCCAAAGTGGTTAGAATGCACAAGATTATTTTGAAGCTTGTATTCGTTAGATCCATATCTCCAAGTTATTTCCACTGCATTGATCCGATCAAATCTAAGTCTAGGATCCAACAATTGGTATCAGAGCCTCGTTTCCTCCACTAGAGAGTGAATAAGGTATTTATTCAAACATGATTTTTGTGCTTTAATTACATGTTATATGATGTGGTGTTAATTTCTCTAAGAAATTTTGCATGATTTCATGTAATGAATTGGATGAAAAAAATTTGTATGGTTATGCATGGGTGAATACTTAGCCTCATAGAGTTTTCTTTGTATTTTATTTTAATGGTATGCAATTATTGAGGGGTGGCCTTTATGCCATTCAATTACCCTTTGTAATTGTCTATTTTTCCATGTTTGTTCAGTTTTAATTTTTTATGTTCTCGGACAAAGTAGTTTGTATTTTATTTTTTGTAATTATATAATTATTGATGTAAGAACGTAAGATCAAGATGCATATCACATGGCGGCTGCATGGAGGACATCAACATGGAGGTGGCTAGGATTTTTAGATGCCATGAGTGGAGCTCAGTGGTAAGGCACAAAAGGGTTTAAGCCAAACTCCTTAGGGTTCCCTGAGTTTTTGTGCCTATGGGCCTAGCAGGCTGCCCTTGCCTATATGGCTATCCCAAAGGATTGCTAATTCCATGTAATAGGCTGCCTTAGGGTTTGAGGGCCAAAGGCCCAAGGTTGTTGGCTTAAAGCCCACAAAACCGTGGAGCAAAAGCTTCAAAACCCAAACCTAAGGAGCTTTTGCGTTTCGGGTTCTTTGGGGCTATTTTGGGAAAACGACCAGCCCTAGAACAAGTCTAGGGCATGCTGAATTGAAGGGCTAAAAGGGTTTTTAAAAACCCCTAAGATCAATTAATTTGGCCCAAGGCCAAACGTGGTGAGCCCAAGTCCAAAGTATGTGAGTTTTTGTTGTTTATAGCTTGGCAAGCTATTGGGTTGTGCTTTATTGGCCTATCTTGGTGTTTTATCACTAAAGTGACGTCTAATGGGTTTGTTAATGATGCTAAATAGCTTTCAGGCAACAAAAAAATTCATAGTGTTGGGCTTATTGGGCTTATCGGGCTTATCAAGGCTCTAATCTAGGATAGTTTCAAAAAAGGTTCACTTACTAGATATGATTTATTTTGAAACCGAGGCCTAAGTGAGTGTAATTGCTTTAATAAGTTGTCTCCCATCTTGTCCATATTATTTTGATAGTTTTACAACCCAAAACGGTGACAAAATCGGATTTATATAGCCCATTAAATCAAAGATGCATTTTATAAGGGTGAAACTGCAAATCTGAAAACATTCCAGTTCTGTAGGGGTGTCTTTAAAAAATTTTAAAGTTTATGGATAGTTTTAGACAGTTCACTATACGCCATTAATTTTCAATTTTATGAATTTTAAAAATTTTCTTGGAACTAATGGACACATACAAGCATGAGGGAGATACGGAGAAGATATAAGAGCTCTATGTAAATATTAAATAAAATATTTTTAGAAAAAATGCCAAGTATTTTATCACATGTATTCTTTCATGAAAGTTTGATTGTTTTATTTAAATTGTTAAATAAAATAATGACGTGTCACATGCCATATAGAGAAATAGGAATGCCACATTAATGTATTATAACATATCTATGTATTCATGCATAAATTTATATATACTAGTCAAAATGTTTGATTAATGGTATATATAAATTAAATAGATTAATTAATGTGATTTATAATTTTATGAAAAGGTTTGATAAATAGAATATAAATCATAAACTTACTTAATAAGATTAACTAAGTAATAAAATGTGTGTGCAAAAAGTTTTCAAAAGAGTTTGAAAAGAATTTTATGGATCACATTTTATAATAAAATCCCAAAAATTTTAAAAGTTTGAGGGGAGAATGTTTTATTAAATTAAAACCTACAGCCTCCGTTGTTGTTCCATAAGGAGGGGCTATTCATAACCCTCAACTTAGCTCATCTTAGGACTTTGCCCCTAAAGGAGGGCTTATGGTAGTTGTCTTCCAAGATTGCATTTCCAATTGAATAAAATTAATTCAAGCAAACCATTAAGTGATATTTCTTTAAAAAAATTTCACATTAATGCAATTTTGGAATAAATTGAAACAATGGTCATACATTCAACTTACTTTTTGAAAAGATATTTCCTAAAGGAATGATTTCATTAATTAAGGGCAAAATATATGGTGGTTATTATTATTGAACTATGAGTTATTTTCGAAATAGTAATAATAAGAAAGAGTTCTAATTTAATTAAATAGAGTTATCATATTTTCCTAAAAAAAAGTGGTAATTATTTGATTAAAGCGCTATAGAATATATTGCAGATTATTTTGGGTAACTGCATCTACATTTTGACATCCCATGCATCATGTAGTTATGTTCAAAAGTTTTATAGTCATTGATAAGGGTGTATGTTTATTTTTACGGAAGATAAATCTAATTACTTCTATGCTAAATGATCTAGATGCTCCATGGATAAATTATAGTGAATGAAATTTTAACTGGATATGAAGACTATAAGATGGAGATAGCTATGTAAACCATGAGATGGGGATAGCTATGTTAACCATGTGATGGTCAAGGTTGTGCAAAATGGAAAGAAAATCTTTGACACTCTGCAACAAGCTCAATGTCATAAGTGGGTCCTAGAAACAAGTATATCTTGACCATCTTATCAGTATTTAACTCTAAAGAATGAAGAATACTATGCAAAATAAGACAAAGTAAATGCAAAAGCCAAGTTATTTATCTACTTCTTTGGATTAATTATTGGTGATTGAAGTTTATATAGATATGATTAATGTAAATAATATCATTTTTCACTTACAAGGGTTGTCTAGTGAGGCAAAATTGATATGACTTTGAATTCTTTATCTTGTTCTGTATTTTGAATAAAGATGAGATTTTGATAAAGAATTGGAATTTCTCTCAAAAGCCCAATCAAAGAAGGTTGTTAAGGATGCTAAAAGAAAAGTCCAGTATTCTTCTAGTTTAAAACCTTAAGGGTATGGTTTATAAGAACCGATATAGAAAAATTTTAAAATCCTTAACATGGGAGACAAAGAATGAAGCCCAACTAATTGGAAAAAGTTTTCATTATGGTGATAAAGGCCATTTTGAGAATAAATTGCATAGCATTTAAAGCTTGTTTAAGCAATATTTTTTTTAGAATCATTCTTTGTAGAATATTCCATTAATTATTGAATTATGAATATTAACCATATATGTAGTTCTTTGTAAAGGCTAAATAGGACTCAACTTCTAAATAAAAGTGAGCATGACTTAAGGCTTGTACAAAAAACATTGGTATCTGCTCATGCAATTAAAGAATTGCACATTTGATATTTTTAGTTTTGAATAATTGCTATTTTTCAAGATAGTGCGTACAAAATTTTGAATTTTAGATACTTATTCAACATTTTGGTTATTCAATTTCTTTTAACAAGTTTGTTGTTATTAGAAAGAGTAAAGAATATTTTTTTTTCTCTTCGAAATTATATATAGCAATTTGCGTACGATCACTAAAAAATGCAATCAGTAAGTGACATCAAGTTAAATAAAGAAAGAGTTAGATTGTCTAACACTAATCAAACTTATCTTTATCATTTTTTACTGGTCCAATTTTATGAAAAGGGATTCGAAGGATGGTTAAGGAAGAACACTAAGCTCGTCAAATGTTGTATCCATACCAACTTATGAATCGAGCATAGTTAGAAATTTTCCTATAGGCCATTTTAAGGCTAACAGGAATAGAGCTAAAGATGTATTGATTTGGTACATAAAATATTTATGCACCAATTAGTGTTAATACAAGAGGCACATATGAATATTTTATAAGATGATTACTCAAAATATGAGTTTATTAACCTAGTGCATTATAAATCTAGAACTTTTGAAGAGTTCAAAAATTAAAAGATTAAGGTTAAAAGCATTTAGTAAATATGTCAAATAACTACGACCAGATCATAGTAGTGAATACTTCTCATAACAATGAAAAACTATTCCAACTCACTAGAGTAGGAGAGAAGAAATAGAACTCTTTTGGACATTGTTTTATCCATGTTTCAAAATAATCCACTTGCTCTTAGGAAACCCTAAAAGGTACAAGATGATATTGCTTCTATGGCTAATCTAGTATGAAAGAATTTGTAGTGTGACTGCAAATCATTTAAAGTTCAACTACGTAAAAAAAAAAAAATTAAGCTTAAAAGCAATGTAGTATTAGAAGAAATGTCCAAAGAAATTAACACTAATCCGATCAGTGATGATAGTTTAAAAAATTTGACATCTATTTTAATACAAAACAAATATAAGATCCAGTTATACAACCTCCTATGGTACCTTGACGTAGTGGGAGGATTGTTAGAAAAACTCATATGGTGTCTTGACGTAATGGGAGGATTGTAAAACAACCTGATAGATTCAAAGAAGCATCGCAAGATACTAGTAAGATGAATCTGATTATGTTACTTATCAAGAAGTAGTGAATGATGCTGTTGCTAATAGTTGGCAAAAAGCTATAAAATCAGAAATAGAATCCATGTATTCTAATTCTATTTGGGAGCTTGTAGATGCACCGGATGGAATAAAAACCAGTGGGTGCAAGTGGGTCTACAAGAGAAAGAGAGGAGTTGAAGGGAAGGTATAAACCTTCAAGGCAACGCTAGTGGCTAAGGGTTATACCTAAAAAGAAGTGATCGATTATGATGAGTGCTTAACTCAATTTGAATTCTCTTATCTATTACTGATCATTATGATTATGAGATATGATAAATGGACGTTAGGACTACATTTTTGAATGGAAATCTTATTGAAAGCATCTATATGATATGATGCAACCAGAGGGTTTCATAGAAAAAGGTCTGAGCAAAACGTTTGCAAATTCATGAAATCGATTTATGATCTTAAACAAGCATCTAGGTCTTGGAACGTAACGTTCGATCAAACGATCAAAAGTTATGGTTTTATTCAAAATGTAGATGAACCATGTGTTTACAAAAGAATACAAGACCAAAAGCTTGTATTTCTCATTCTATATGTAGATGATATTTTACTCATTAGGAATGATTTAGAGGTACAATCATCACTAAAATTTTGGCTGGCTGATAATTCCAAAAGAAATATTTTGAAGAGGCTAATTATGTTCTTAGGATCCAACTCATAAGGGATAGAAAGAACAGGAAACTAACATTGCCTCAGGCTTTTTATGTAGAGAAGATTTTGCCTAAGATTGCAATGCAAAACTCTAAGAGAGGATTGTTACCTTTCAGATATGGAATTAATCTTTCTCGAGAGCAGTCTCTTTAGACTCCTCAAGAAAAACAAGAGATGAGACGAGTCCTATATGCCTTCGCTATTGAAGTCTCATACATGCAATGCTAAGTACTAGGCTAGATATCTGATATGCAATAGGAGTTATTAATGAGTACCAGTCAAATCTTAGTTGTGAGCATTGGGTTGTAGTAAAGCATATATTAAAATGTCTTCATAAGACGAAGGGATATATGCTTGTATATTCTGGTAGTGATCTAACACCAGTTGGTTATACGGAATCATATTTCCAATCAAATCCAAATTCCAGAAAGTCAACATGAGGATCAGTTTTCATTTTGGGTGGTGGAGCCATAGTATGGAGGAACATTTAGTAATCAAGTATTTCTAATTACACCATGGAGTATGTCGCAGCTTGTGAAGCAGCTAGGGAAGTTGTTTGGCTCTATAAGTTCCCTATAAATTTGAAAGTTGCTCTAAATGGAGAAAAAGCAATTACACTTTATTGTGATAATAGTGAGGTAATAGCTAATTCTTAGAAACCTAGAAACCATAAGAGTGAAAAGCATAAATAGAGAAGTACCATGTCATACAAGAGATCGTGTAGCATGGAGTGCAAATACGTCACAATTACTCTAAAGGCAAGTGTGAGATTGTTAGATATATGCTCTAAGAGCGATGGATAATTTCTGTAAATTTATAGAAACATCATTAATAACTAAAGTTGTTATTATTTATTTTACCCAAATATGATTGTATCAATGATTAAAGGCTCTAAAGCTTATCTATTGATAAAATTATATATATATATATATATATATATATATGAGATATATAAATATATATATATTTATATATATGGGACATAAATTTTATCATAGCTCAAAACTAGTTCACAACCTATAAACAATAGCTGGACACTTTGTTTGGACAAGGTTCTGTGGTTTATCAATGGAAAAATGGTGAGTCTCTAACCATTTAAAGTGAAAATTTCAGGACAAAGATACTTGTGCATTATGAATGCATTGAATAGGACCACGTCGAATTATATCATTTGGTGGAAATACTGTGATCGAATGAAAATTACTACAACCGAGTACTAAAAGCATTCACATCTTAATCATAAGTGGGCAGTGTACCTCTGGCATGTAGACTATGGTCTTTAACTAGAATAAAAAGTGAGATATAAATAAATGTTAGATACATTGGCTAGTTGGGATTATAAGATCTGTATATTAGTAGATACTATACCATAGATATGAAATTCATGACTCCTAAGGGATTGTAGAATATCATCTTGATGGTTTTACAATGTTTTAAGTGACAGAATCTTGGCTAAGTGTTTAATGAAAAGTTATTCATTAAACTAAGATTTATTTGAATAAATCTTAAATCACTTAAATGATGTAAAATTAGTATTAAGGGTTCAAGATATAATTGGAAGGGTAAAACAATAATTAATATCTAGCTTCAATTATTGGTATTTCATGAAGGGTATTTATGTAAACCTGCTACTCAATGAATATGGCTTAAATGAAATAATTTAAGCTTTTATAAAGCATATTTAATTCAATAGTACAACTTTGTACTTATAATGGA
Organism: Boswellia sacra; assembly: GCA_013180625.2. Lineage (NCBI taxonomy): Eukaryota > Viridiplantae > Streptophyta > Magnoliopsida > Sapindales > Burseraceae > Boswellia > Boswellia sacra. Next base: position 54,419 of record SNVD02015848.1, on the reverse strand, counting down.
GTGGACCAAAGTTAATAAGTATGGCGCACTACAGTTATGAGATAACAGGGTACTAAATCAAACTTATTAGAATTTGTAATTAAATATGTCCATCTAGGTCTTCTGAGTAACTAAAAAAATCATCTAAATATGAGACTAAAATATGAGAAATAATTATTTAATTTAATTAAGATTTTATTGAGAATAAAATGTTATATATTAAATTAAATATGTTAAATTGTAAATGGGCTTGTTATTTAATTACAAGAGTCCAATTAAATAAATAAGCTAACGGGCTTGACATTTAATTAATAAGATTAATTAAATAAAGTAATTGGGCTAATAAATTATTGGGCTTAGTGGGACTATTAATTAATTAAATATGATTTAATTAAGAGTTGTTTAATTCAATCCATACTTTCTACCTCTTAAGACACTACTTTATTTTATTTTCTTAAGGGAACAAGTGACGTATATAACATACTAGGATTTCAATCAAAACGCTAAGAGATGAATATGACAAAAAAAAAAGTTAAAAATATCTTTACCTTGGAATTTGTGCCAATCTCAGGCCTCCTACCCTAAGCCAAAGCACAGAAGCCCCTAAGGCAACCTTGGGATCACATTTGAGTTACCTAAATCTCTCCTAACATTGTTTCCTTTCTATTCTCAGGTTTAATCTAGTCAAGATACACTCCCACAAATTTTGCTCAGATCGATATTCAACCATATTTGAGATCCAAAACGGTGAGAAAGCACGAAATTTTTTTAAAGCCTGTATTCGCTAGATCCTTATCTTAGAGTTATTTCTGCTACATCGATTCGATCAATTCTAAGTCTGGGATCCAACACCAATCAAATACAAAAACTAAATAGAAAAATTTGTTGCATGAGGAAAATATGATTTCCCTTATGCGCAACATAGGTGGCTGCCAAACTTAATTCATATTAAGGTTAGACATCTAAAACCTTGTGCGACTACAATTGGATGACATAGAAACCTAGTTGAAATAGGGTTAGCTACCAACCTTGCACACGAAGGAAAGGTGTATCCAAGAGTATCTAAGACACAAACTCCTAATTAATGTAGTCTCCTAACATGTTATTGCTTGATTAGTAAACAAATAATTATTGTAAAAGAGTTTTGGAAAGAAATTATTTGTTCTCTAAAAGAGTTTTGGAGAGATTATTTGTTTTGCTAATTCTATTATGACTTAAATTACTTAGAGTTTTAGTTCATGTTGTGTTTATTCTTTATTGAACTAAGGATTAACATAAATCTATTTGAAAGGCTACATGACTTAATTTCATGTGAACAACACCTCACTTAGAGAAGATAAAAAAATAAAACAAAAAAGAAGAAAATAGAGACCAAATCTTAAAGAGTTCAAGAGGTAGCCAATTTTCTTTGGGAGCTCCAGTGAAGGTTTGACACATGAGGCAAAAGACCATCATTGTTCGTGCAATAGTTGGTTGATTGATAGAAGGATAGAAGTGTCCACACAGCTTGCAAGATCATGACATGAGAACAGGGATGAAGATTTATTGGTGTGAAAGCTACGTAGAGGTATTCCTAATTCCTAGAATTGATATTTATCATATAAAAGGTATTGGTTAAACATGTGATAAAAATTTTAAAAACCTATGACCCTTATTTACCATGTTCCACATATTTTTCTGTTTCCTAGCAACAAGCTTAGAGGAATTGTTCTAATATTAGGTGTGAATAATGTTAGAAGGTGAGGTAAAAGAGTTTAGGGTTAGGAAATTGTTTATATTGAACTTGCTATTAGGTATATATATATTCATAATGGTATAATGGCTCTTCTTTTCATCAATATTTATATTATTCTCCTTACATTTTTTATAAACTAATTTGAAGTGTAATTTACTAATTGTAAACTGATTGGATGGAAAAGTGAAGCATCACTAAGCCAAAGGTGGTGGATAATGAATTTCTAATAAGATGGGGAGATGTGATTATGACTTAAAAGAAACAAAATAAATTTTTGTTGAAATTTCTCAAAACACAAGGGTAGTAAGAGATATTCTCCTAGTTTTATAATAGGAAATTATAAAGACAACAAAAAGTAAAATTCCACCGATAAGTGTACAAAAAAGTAGACATGTGGTGTGCGCAGTAAAGCATTAGGTCCACCATGGGGTGGGCACAACATACATGGCCACTAGTTTTATCGTCCTATGGCGGCGAACTAGGGTTATTGTTTATATGCATTATATTAGGCAATCACCACAAACTAACCCTATGGTTTGTGAATTCATCACTCATAAACAAGGTTTAATATTTTTAATCAAATACCAACCTTAATCTTTCAAAAATGCATTAGAGATAGGAATGCAAAAATGCCAGGGAATTGCCAAAAAATCGAGAAAACTAGCCAGGGCCGAGGTACAATTTTTCTCTCCGGCCGAGGCTGGAGACCCAGAATTGAACCCGGGATATGTAATTGACATTAGAATTATGTTAAATAATTTTATATCCCTTAGTTCTCAATACTTACTTATAAGCCCATTTCTTACTTTTTTCAAAATAGCCTAACAGCCGAAAGACTGAAGCCTAGCCTAGGCCAGGCCAAAATTTAAAAAATTAAATGAGTTTAAAAGAAAATTGCTACAGATGAGATGCAAACCCGTTCCCTTATGTATACTAAAACTGCATAACAAGCTACCACTGGGCCAAAATCCATTTTACTACTAACATTGAATGCCAAAAATATACATAAGTTACAAAAAATTATCAGAATTAATATATATATAGACAACTTGGATTTTAATCCTCAGTTATTGGAAAACTCGGTCTCGGGAACAAAATTCCAAGAAATTTTCCAAGGCCAGATTCAGAAATTGGAGTCCACAATTATTAGTTTAAACAAACATGATAGATTTAAAATTGGAATTATACTAAAACTAATTTTTAGATAAAAATTTTGTTCTAGATAGTGAAAGTTAGGTTGAAACTCTTGCGAAAGAAGATAATGGATTAAATGATTTAAGGTTTTGTGTTTTGTTTCCTTTTTGAAAGAATAAACAAAACCCCACCTGCCCACACACCGAGGGATGTCAAAAACTTGGGGTCAGGCCGGGGACCTCAATCCCGATGTCAGCCCGGAGATAACTTTTTGATACCTGTTCCCGAAAAATTCCTCGAAAATTCCAAGGCCGAGGCCGAGCCGGGGAATTTGATCCTAAGACCAAAAATTTAATTCCTCAGATATGTACTCGATTTCTATTTTTTTTTTCTACATGTAATCATAGTAAATTATTTATATTTAATTTTCAAGTTTTGTTCATAGTCACGTGTAGCCTGGTGGTTTCTTCGTGTGTTGCCTCTCTCAAGAACTCAAGTTTAAACCTCTTTGTTTGTGCTTGCTTTCATGTTTTTATTGGGTGTGGGCCTAATTTAAATGCAGATTGAGGTCGTCCCAGGGATCATGCCCGGTCCTGGGTAGCCCCCGAAAAAGTCCTTCTCGTCCCCTGCTTAAATCTCCAAAATTCCGAGCAATTCCCCTAGTATTGCTGAGGCCAGGTAAATTTGACATCCTACACACAACCCCCCAACCCAAAATGCTGCCTCCCTTACGTTTCATCCTAAAACCATGAGCGTTACTACAACTTAGGGTGACACATCTAAAACTATAACTTAGCCTTGTAGTATGGCAACCATAACACTAGCTAGGTTGTGGTTTTCTTCAAATTAGCTAACAATTCTAATTTACTGTTACAATATTGCAATTAAGCACCAACGCGACACCACCAATCCCATCACCAAAAGGGGTAATTATATTTGCCCCCTGAGGTTAGGCTTAAAAAATATTGAGGACCTCAGTTTTCTGAAATCTAAGATTGCCCCCTAAAGTTACTGTAGTACCGTTAAATTTAACGAAAAATTTATTAAACCGTTATATTTAACAGAAAATGTATTAAATAATAACTTAATGCTACTATTAGATTTAAAAATATATATATTAAATAATAATTTAACGCTAATAAGCAGTAAAATAGACTATAATACTCTTTTCTAAATGGTTTCTAAAGGGTTTAATTACTATTTAATACATTTTTCGTTAAATCTAACGGTGTTACAGTAATCTCAAGGGTTAATTTTAGGTTTCAGAAAACTGAGGTCCTCAATTTTCTTTAGACCTAACCTCAGGGGGCAAATTAGAATTATCCCTCACCAAAAGCTGTAAATGTCGCACCAAAGTTACAACTAACAATCAGCCCTCCAACACCAAAGCTACAGTCCAACATGCCATGAAAGCCGCAACAGCTTGGAGCGCCACCAAATGTACAACCCAACATGATCAAAGCCACGATAAAGCACCACCTCTTGAAATAGTCCGGCGATAACCTAATAAATCCACTTTCACTCATAATTTTTACCATACCCAATGCCCAATAGCGTCAACCCCTTATTACCGTTGAACCATGATGATACTATCCCAAAGCTGCGATGTCCCTAAATGAATTACCAACTACAAATGTCCAACAAATCTCTCGCCACCAGAACATCAGCAAAATAAAATATTATAAGGCCCAAGGGACAACCCACATATTATTAGGCCTAAGAAATTCATTGACTACCGGATTCAGATGTTGAAGTGTGTCACAGTTATAAAAAAAAAATTAAAATTAAAAATTATAGCATCTGCAAACCAAAAAAATAGAACCAACTAGTTATGTTTATATTCTCCTTCTTATCTCTTTTTAACAAAAATGTAACTCTTTGAATGTGTTTGAGGAGGTTAAGAAAGCATGATAGACGATAAAAGATTCTAAAAAAATTTCCATTTTTTTAATAATTTAAACTTTATAACATAAAAAAGGGTAAAAAAGTATTTATACTTTAAAACTAATGGGAACTAACAAAATATGTAAAAATAGGCTTATTTTTTATACATTGTCAAAAGATTGAGGATTGCGTTTGATTAGAAACAAGAAACCTTGTTTAAGATGTAGAATTCACAAACCATAAGAGTAGTTTGTGATAATTGCCTATTTAACATTTGATAAAAGATGCTTATTTATTTCCCTTGAAAATTGTAATAAATTTTTCTAAAATTGCACTTTTATAGAAACATTAGTATAAATTGGTCTTAAAAATATGTATAATAAAATTGCACTGATGTGATTGAATAAATAAATATTAATAATAAATTATATTAATTAAGATAAATAATGTGATAATCATATAGTAATATCAAATTAGTTGTATAAGTGAATTTGTATGATTAATTTATAAAAGTGACATCACTTTATTGATACATTAAAAGAAATTCTTACCAATTGTAATTAATTTTAAAAAAGTTAGAAATTGTAAAAAGAAAAATTATGAAAACCGTTCTGATGTAAGTTAAGATGGAGGTCAACCAAGCCACCCCACGTTCCTATTTATGAATCGCAGGTCCACGGCGCCCAAGCTTGCATGGACAAAAAAAAAAGGTCCGACTTGCTTGCAGAAAGCACTGAAATCTGATTAGCATCGATTGATTTTTATAAAAAATAATAGTAGGACTATAAGATTTATAATTTAATTTTTTTTCATACAAAATTAATTTTGTTTTATCAAATCTCGGCCGAGGAACCGAAGGGAGGGGAGATAGTAGACCTGACAATGGGTCGTGATAAAACGTTTTCGTATCGTTTCGTATTCGTATCGTGTTAAATTATTTTAATCCAAATCTGATCCATTAACTTATTGGGTCTAAATCTATAAACCCAAACCCAACTATTAATTTAACGTGTTACCCGAATCCAACCCATTTAACCCTTTTTTTATTTTCAAGTTAGATAATAATATATGTAACATAATTTGTATAAATTCTAAACAAATAATATAACCAATAGTTTATAAATTTAAAGTTTAACAAATATTTTAAAATCTATCGAAATATCTAAATTTAATATAATACGAAAATATAAACAAAATTTTGTATCCCACATCATTTAAATATCCATCTAAAGTGTATTTAAAATAAATAATTGATAATGTCCAATTATTGAATGATTTCTGAAAATTAAATAGAACATTTTATAAGTTTCTTATTTACATTTGTCATCAAAATGTCATACTCATACACGCATAAGAAAAAGATGATGTAATTGTATTAAAATAATTTTAATTAAATTAATTATAATAATAAATTAGTATTTGTTATATTTTATTATTTTATTATTAATATTTGTTATACTTTTTTATATTTTTTTATGTATCATAAATAAACTTACTATATTATCCTTAATATTAACGGATTAAACGGATGAAACGAGTTTTTATAGTATAAACCCAAATACGATCCGATATCAAACGAATTTTATCGTGTTAACCCATTAACGATCTAATCCGATAATATTATATCCAAAACACGTTTTTATCGAATGAGTTCGTGCCGTGTTAACAGATCGTATAGAATTTGCCAGAGCTAAGAGAAAGGGCAGTTGAGAGTTAATTGGTGATCGATACTTTATTATTATACATTCGTAAAATGACAAATAAGGGTATTATGGTCTTTATGCTCAAGATTCGGTATCAATTGAACGGATATTTTGGGGCCTCAATGACACGACCCACCCCTAGCTACACGGGCGAATCATGCCTAAAACTGTGGACTATTGACTGTTTCTTAATTCTTGTCTTTCTTATGGAACAAACTTGAAATGATTTCCATTACATCCACAAATGAAATTTAAATAAAACAATTTAACTATTACAATCTTGACCTATCCTTGCATCATCACGTGGCTGGGCCTCCACACTTCCTAACTAGATTACATTTTTCTTTCAACCTGGGGGGGGGGGAGAACAAAGAAAAGTCAAAACAAAGATGTGAGTATAAAACTCAGTGAGTGGGGATAAAAAAATGTATTTGTAAATAAATATGTATATATATATATATATCATCATAAAATAAATCTTTGCTTATAAAAGAAACAATATTTAAAACTTGTAACTTTCGTATCATCTAAAACGTCATAAAACTTTAAAATAAATAACTATTGAAGAACTAAATTCATCAAAATACTAGTTATATTTAAAACAATAAAATAATCATCTTTAATCGTATAATACGATGCTCTTGATGATCATGCTAAAATCATTGCTTCAGTTATTTATTATGCAAAACAAAATTTTCTTAAAAATCTTCTTTCAAAAGAAACTATTGTGAATCATGCTTCTTTTTCAAACTAACTCATATAAACTTATTTAAAACTCTTTTCATTATACTAAACAAGTACCCCTGAAGTTGTCTGATCCTGCCCGGCGAGATCTAACATCGCACAAGCAGAGCTATCTGAATTTTCTCATACCTGGTGAGATCTACATCACGCAGGCAGAACTATCTGTACCTGGCGAGATCTGACATCGCGCAGGCCTACTATCTGATCATACGCATGCGTAGAATTGCCCCCAAATGGCTAAAACGCCCAGATCACACGGCCCAAAGCCTTTTTGTGTGTCTGAACGGGCCCTAAAGGCTTTATCTTTCTATCTGAAATCTGCTGTCTCACTGTCTAAGTGAGCTGGGTACTAGCTTAGTATAATATAATTAAACTTTCTTCTTTTTGCTCAAACTGATTTCTTTTCAAAATTTGCTTCATATGCTAAATCATTGCTTCTTAAGCAAATTTATCAAAATTTGTAAATCTTATGTAAGCTGAACTGAACTCATAACATCTGAATCCTTGAAAATCTATGATAAATATTTAAAAGAGTAATTGTAATTACTTTAAGAAATCCTCGAAATCAAACTATGAAAAGAATTGATCGTAATTATTCTGCTTATACACTTTTTATAAAATAGTAAAATATGCATCTATAATAATATAGAAAACGATTCATAAATAAAACATGAATCTTTCTTAAAAATGCTAGATCATTGTTTAAAACTAACTTTACAACTAAAATTTATATCTACAACCATTTGAAAAACTAGATTTGAAACATTTTAATAATTGAAAGCAAACATAACAAATGAGTCTATTTACCATCGAGAAATAAAAAAGAAACTAACTTGAATTCTTCTGAATTTGCTAAAATTCTCAGAAATTCTATTAAATGCTAAATAAACATAGCTAAATAAATACTAAAACATATTTCTAATTATCCAGAAAAATAAATCTTCTACTCTTTCTAAAACTTTCTAAAATATCCATAAAATAAAATACTTTTCATCTCACTATAAACCATAATTTATATTTCTATCTTAAAATCTCATACATCATACTTTAACTCAAATCTTTTTAACTGTTCTAAATTTTTCATAATTCTGTATTTAGGTCCCTACAATTTCTGGAACAGCTTTCTAAATTTGTAATTCACCCCTGCTTCGGCAGTTTTAAAATTTTGCATTGTCACCCCTGCAGAATTTAAATTCTACTTCCCACCAACATATAATATATATACATTCATGCTACAACTTTCATTTTAAATTTATTTTTCTCTTGTACTCAAACTTATCGAAACAACAATTACTATATATTCAAAACTAATCTACTAGCACCACCCATAACCATCTCTCTATCCAAAATCTAATACTTTACACACACTTATTTTCAAAATACATAAATCATCATTATCTATTCTAAAAACTTTTAATATAACTCAATTAATTAAACTAATAACTTAAATCATATGAAAAATCATAAATTTAATACACTTCAAAATAATATGAAATTCTCAAAACATAATCCACTCACTAATTTTGTTGCACAACTCGGTTAGCTCGGATTTGATTCCAAAATCAACGTTCCACATAGTTGGTCACATCTTTCAACAAAGAATTTATCCTTCATTATCCTAACATCATAAAAGAGCTCATCACATCATATTCAATTCATAATCAACTTGAATGTTTAAAATTTCCAATATCCAACTTCATATCTTAATCCAATCAATCCTAGTTAACTTCATTTCCAAACTTCTTAAACAGAATAGTTCTTGTTCTCTGATTTTTAATAAATAATTCACTTGTCAGAATGGTCTAAAATTTTATACAGATCTTCTACACATACATATCTAATGACATATAAAATTTCATAGCATTCCAAGTTCATTAGGTACCTCAAAATATTCATATTTCTAGATACAAAAATTCTGTAAATAAAATTCTAGAACTGATCTCTCCCTATTCCAAAATACATGATAATTCGAAATAAATTCATAAAATTATAAAACTTTTCAGATTTAAACTAAACATATATACAAACTCGGATACCAAATTTCATAATTTTTGAAGACCTCTAGATACCTCAAATCACTTACCCAAAACTGATTTTCTGTAGAAAAACTGAATTTCCAATAGTAAACAGTAAACTTCGAAAATTCATATAAAATTGCATACTCAACATTTTTCCGTGATTCTAACTTCAAACAAATTCTTGGGATGTCTATTTTAATATATATAAATTTGAGAATCAGATTCAAAGCCAATAAATTTCAGGAATTTTCGGAATTGCTACTGTTCACAGAACCCTAAATTTAATTTCAATATCTTAAACCTTCAAATTCACCAAGACAAACTATAAACATCAAGAAAATGGTCAATTACCTTAAAGGAGACTTCAATTCCATCCTGATATTCCTTCTCTCTCTAACTTCTCTCTCTAAAAATTCTAAAACATCCCAATATCTCTTTAAATTTTAATTCTCATACATGAAATACATAAAAATAACTTAATATTATCTTGAAATTGTAAAAATTATCTGATTTTTTTTTTATTTTCCCAACAGCCCAGAACCTCTCTCACGTCTGTCTACTTCTCTTCTGCCTCTCTAGATTTTTCTTTCTCTTCTTTTTATGCTAATTTCTTATCTAATAGAGATACAAAATATGAGAGGATGGGCTGAATTAAAAAAATTAGATTGGATTGTAAAAAAATAAATGGACTAGGCTTTCATTAGATTAAGAGTTAATGAGCTTAGCCTTTCTTTTTGTAAATGGGCCCAAAACAATGGGCTGTTTCACTCAATATGACCATCCGATCAAACGACGTTGGTAGCATCGGCGTACAAACCTTGCCAAATGTTTTCGCCGGTGTCAAGAATTCAAATTCCAGTTGTTTGCCATAGAGATTTAAGAAAAAGAAATTTAAGTTCTATATTTACCCCCGATATTCTGATTTCTTACCATTTCACCCTTCATACTTAATTTCTTTACTTTATTATTCATTACATAATAAAAACTAATTTTCGAATTAATTCATCTCATTGAAGATAAAGGAATTAATAAGTCAGTAAATGAAAACTATCCAGATTCAATCTTAACATAATATAAAACAAATCCACCACCATCTCACAACAAAGTGAAGAATATTGTTGGATACTCTATAAGCTCATAAAAAATTAAAAATAACTTCCACAATGAAGTCAAGATAATTCAAAACACTTTATCATAAATATTCTCTCTTGTTACACAAACTACACAACTTTTGATTTCTGCTCCACAAATTTCATGGCCTTTCAGAAGACTCCAAATCAGAGTAAACTAAACTAGATGCCCTTGTAGTTGAGAAACTGCAAACAAAACAAAATATAACACAACCCAAAAAAGGATAATTAAAAACTTGAGATACGTTAATATATTCAATTACGTGAGTAAGATCACCTCACCAATTGGGAGGAGCATAAGCTTATATAATTAATATACCTGCCGGATCACATTTAATCTGGCACTTGCGATCACAACGCTGCATAAGTCTTGCTGCAACAAAGCAAACTCTAAAATTATTAGTGATTCATCATTTTGGGTACTTGTAATTAATTAAGGTCTATAAATCATAGCTAAATTAATTAAGAGAAAAACTTACTGTTGGTTTGAACGCAGGCAGTGGAACAAGCGTCATAGCAATCAGCGGCGGAGGACTCAACGCTCGCCATATGCGAAGACATCACGAAAACGATCATCAGGGAGAATAGCATTAGCTTCATCTTTTTCTCACCTTAAAGACTCTCCCTGTGCCTCATTATATTTATAGTATTTAACATATCAATGGATAAGTCACCCACTTGGCCACCTCCGCTCCACGCGTAGGTTCCCAAGGGAGCCAGCCGCCCATGTCAGTGCTTTTTGTTGACTATTGCCTTCACTGCGCTCATCCACTTTTGTTGAATTCATGCGTGGAGCTGTCAATCACTACATCTGTCAAACAACGATTCAATGGTCAATCCTGGTGGAGTTTAATTATATGCATTATTTTATTTTAATATTTGAATAAATAAATTATTATCTAAAAAGTATTCGCAATTTAAAAAAATGGTCCATGATTAAAAAAAATAATAATTTAGATTGTGTTTATTATTAAATTTTATATTTTTATTTTTAAAATTTCTTAAAAATACGTAATTTAAGTTCTATTTTTTAATTTTAAAAATAATATATAATTAATATTAATTTAAAATATATTAATAATTATCTATATTTTTAAATATAAAATTACTAACGTATTTCATAATTCATTAAAAATATCTTCATAAATCACTTATTTAATAAATGTTTATTGAAAATTTTATTTGATCTATCATTTTTTATGATATGCTAGAGGGATGCAGCATGGCCACATAACCGTATGGACTCAAGGACACACAAATCTAATGCTAAGTGAATTAAATCCATAAAACGCTAAAAAAGTGTCATACAACATGTGATAAATATTTTGATTTTAAAATTAATAAAAGTTAAGGGGACTTAAGCCACGCTTAAGGTTTATATCCGAGTTGAAATTTGATTGTAAGTGAAATAACACAATAAGATGATCAGGAACAACAAGCATTACTCAACACAAATTTTTTCTCCATCTATCCTCCTTTTTAATGTGTAAAGCAACAATACGCTAGTTAAAATATTCAAATCAAACAAATTCAAACTATGACAATAAAATATAACCCATCAACTCAAATAATTAATTACAAAAACATAAAATATTGAAAGTGACATAATTGAATTAAATAGTATGCACCCATTGTGGCCTTCGTCATTTGCTTCACAAATATAAACGTCTTCCGTTTTGCCAACTTCTTTCCTTTTTGCACTCAATGCAACATGATGACCCCCTTGCAAAGACATTTAAACATCTACATGCTGTGAACTTGTCTTGCATGACTCTAAATTGTACTCTGACTTAAAACGATGAACACCGTGTCTACGATGGTAATTGTCCTCGAACTCCGTTAAGCATATATAGTTTCCGTTAGGTAAACAAGTACGCAACCCCTTATTGTTTGCCGAATGCATCGCCCCCAACCTTCTATAAAATAATCAATCAAGCCCCATCTATTACATTGCACACAATTAACTTATAACAAGCAGGGGTTCTAGCGTAATTTCAATCTGTCACTACAACACTCTTTTCTGTCACCGCTACTTCTTTCTTCTTGGTTACACTTACGCTTATCCATCTTCTCTTTTATCTACGTTTATCCCAAGTGAAAGAACTAATACAAATCAAACACAATTACTAATAAATTTAAATTCAAATTAAACACTCGAAAATTCAATCTCAGATCAAACTATATAGCATTTACAATCCAATTCAATTCAGCCACTGTACAACCTTAATGAACTTTAAAAAAAAGCTATAACTCTTTTTTAAAAATGAAAACCAAGTTACTGGAAGAAGCGTAGTACAAAAAAAGAATAAATAAAAAAAATTGAGCCGAAGTCCTCCAAACCCATAAAACCATATTATCACCATCATCTCCACTCACTACATCCACATAAACTTCATTGGTCTCTTTCCCCAAATCCTCCAAACCTACATAACTCACATTTTCACCCAACACATTCACATGAACTTCTTCTTTACTAGCTATTGATTCATTGTCACCAGGACAGGAAGACCCTAACTTCTCACTCCAACTAGCCTTTTCATCTGCTTTAACGTCAACCTGAAAACATGATTCATTATGCTATATACATACAAGGTATTTTTCTCTATGTAATATTATTTCGGGTTCTAAGCGATGTAGTGTATTTATTTTATTCCATCGGATGCTAGTTCAAACGAGTAAACTATAAATTATACACCAATACAAGGCATTTTGCTCAAATAAAAGCTAAAATGACATCAAAATTTAGACATGGACAAACAATTCCTCTCTCAGAGCTCTCACATAAATTTTGATATCGGGCGGTTGAAATAATATGTAGCCGAGTGGAAGTATAGTAGGACAAAAATTCCAAAACAGTGAAGAGAGAGAACGAAATCAATGCGACGACATGTTAGTATGTTTTCCTTATTTCTGTAATCATGTAGGATCAGAAATCCCAGTTGATCAATATTGATGGTAGGATCAGGTGTTATAACTCCATGTATCCCGAAACTGTGACTCCATATAACATTGAAAGGTATATCTCTTGTCATGTTCTCTATTTCTATCCTTTCTAGTCTTTTTGCTGTTTGCTGTAATTGGAGCATTTTCCATTTGTAAAACAGGTTAAAGGAACTTGTTGACAGGTTAAAGGAGTTTGTTGGTTACAAGGCACTGTCCCTGACTGGTTGAAATTTTCATTGGCTTTCCATCATTGTTGCTAACTCTTGCTGCTTTGATTCTAGGTGGAGTGGCACCTCAATGATGGAGATTTTATTCTTTTTAATCGTCAACTTAGTCTCCATAAAATGTCTACCGTGGGGCATAGAATCAAAATTATGCCATACTTAACTTTCTGCATGAATTTGTCTGTTACTTCACCACACAATACTGATTTTGACGGTGATGAAATGAACATGCATGTGCTTCATCAATGTATATATGTAACATTCATGTATTAAACATGTATGTACCAATACATCCGGGAAAAAATGTATTTACGCATCCCTGGTACCGACCTTCTCACTTGACTATGCAAGTACGTACCCCTATCCATGAAAAAAATGTGCTACTATACAAAATATGTAACTATACAAAAATGTGTAAATATCCACAAACGTGTAACTGTACAATAATTTATCCATATACAAAAATGTGAATCACTAAAAGAAATGTGTAACATGTTGGACAAAATACTGGGACAACACGTGTATCATGCATGGCACAAAATCATGGTGGAGTCATGCTGGGCTGCGGCTCAACATCGGCTAAAACAACATCGGCATGCCCAATGGTGGCCACAACACCCGATGACACAATATCAGCAGCCCTGTGGTGGCCGCAACATTGACAAGCACAACATCGGTACTATGATGGTCGCAACCTGGGCAGGCCCTGTGATAGTCGAGACGACCTCCTCCGCCTGTGGAAGAACAAGATAAGCCCAAAGCTGTAACGCCATTCTTTGTCACTGAAAATCGTCCGTGAATGCCTTAATGACTGTAAGTGGAATGCCCCCTGCTAGGAACTCCATGTACTTCAAATAGTACACGCCGCATGCTCTTCCCCCAGCCTCCTACTATGGTATCTCGGTCGAATCCTTGATACGCTCAATGTCGTATAGGGTTGTGGGGTAGTCAGGAAGACCGTAAACATCCATTAACACCATACAGGATATCAACTCTACCAGACACCGGACTACATCTCTGACTGTGTCGGTAGAATTGTATGCCATACATGAGTCATATATGACTACGACACGACAATTCAAATCCACCTCGGCTGCCACCCCATGCTCATCTCCGATGTTAACAGGGATATAGAGCTAAAAAGGAAACTGAGGACATGAAAATCAATGACAACATTTCAAATAAAACAGCACATACTAACACATTGAATATAAATGTACTTATCCTGTCGACATCGACCCATGATAGTCCAACGAGAGGCATCTCCCCCGTGACAAACTGAACCATATCATCGTCGTTCACCCAGTTAATCTCATTCAGTTTGTCCGAGTATAGTGTCCACAACGACTTCACTTTTAACTGCAATTTCATGAGTACGATTAGCACATTGAAGGACTCTGAAATTAACTATAAATTCATATGTTTAGCAAATACCTACCCAAAAAGTGGTGTCCAGGAAAGTAGACCTCTGGACACCAACTGTACCTATATCGCGAGCTCTACACCGTACCATCCATAAGTAGCTATCCATGTGTTGCATATAGTAATAGTAGTCAATAAATATTGCAATTGTAAATGGTGATATTGGAGGAGACGAACATGGAGTGAAACAAACCTCAGATGCTAGCCACTCTAACGGCATCGTCAACGTCTTCAAGAACTCACGACCAACGATGCAGACGCCCAAATCAATATCACCCTCCTCCTCCCTCCATGCATCGAAGCTGATACAATCAGTAGTTAGTATGGGAGCACGTGGGTCAAATAGTGAAATTTGATTAGTTGAAATTTGATTGTAAGTGAAATAAGACAATAAGATTTTCAGGAACACCAAGCATTACTCAACACAAATTTTTTCTCCATCTATCCTCCTTTTTAATGTGTAAAGCATCAATACGCTAGTTAAAATATTCAAATCAAACAAATTCAAACTATGACAATAAAATATAACCCATCAACTCAAATAATTAATTACAAAAACATAAAATATTGAAAGTGACATAATTGAATTAAATAGTATGCACCCATTGTGGCCTCCGTCATTTGCTTCACAAATATAAACGTCTTCCGTCATTTTTTTTTTCAAAAAAAAAAAAAGTCTTCCGTATTGCCAACTTCTTTCCTTTTTGCACTCAATGCAACATGATGACCCCCTTGCAAAGACATTTAAACATCTACATGCTGTAAACTTGTCTTGCATGACTCTAAATTCTACTCTTACTTAAAACGATGAACACCATGTCTACGATGGTAATTGTCTTCTAACCCCGTTTAGCATATATAGTTTCCGTTAGGTAAACAAGTACGCAACCCGTTATTGTTTGCCGAATGCATCGCCCCCGACCTTCTATAAAATAATCAATCAAGCCCCATCTATTACATTGTACACAATTAACTTATAACAAGCAGGGGTTCTAGCGTAATTTCAATCTGTCACTACAACACTCTTTTCTGTCACCGCTACTTCTTTCTTCTTGGTTATACTTACGCTTATCCATCTTCTCTTTTGTCTACGTTTATCCCAAGTGAAAGACCTAATACAAATCAAACACAATTACTAATAAATTTAAATTCAAATTAAACACTCGAAAATTCAATCTCAAATCAAACTATATAGCATTTACAATCCAATTCAAATCAGCCACTATACAACCTTAATGAACTTTAAAAAAAAGCTATAACTCCTTTTTAAAAATAAAAATCAAGTTACTGAAAGAAGTGTAGTACAAAAAAAATTAAATAAAAATATTGATATTATTCTTATAAATTATTTATATAAATTCACGTATACAAATCATCCAATTATGTATCTTAATTAATATAATTTATTAATATCATATATTTATATAATATTACCGTATCAATATTTATTTACATAAATCAATTTATATAATGCTTTTTAAGCGTAGAAGTACTGTAAATAAGAATAAGAATAAAACTTTCGAAACTTAATCGTAACCGGCATCACTGTGTCGTAAACCCAAACACCATCGTATTCGCCACTCAAACACAAATGAAAACTGTTGCCACCAACCTCACTGCTAGCCACCACCATAATGCCAATCAAAGACCGAATCCAAAACCCAAATGCCACTACTAACCTATATGCAAATTGCCATCTCTAGTCGCCATTGTCAGCCACTTTTGGAACACCATTCGAACACTCGAATCGCTCTGATCAAACACCGAATCACGCCAGTCAAAAATAAACCCAATGCCCAATCACGTCATTGAACCACCTCAGCTCATAAAACTCTCTATTCTGAATCAAGTACTGGAAAACACGATTACGAGATGGAATAGAACCATAATCAACACCCGGAGCAATGAAGAAGACAGCAAATAGAGCTGATTTGGCCAATGAAGTAGATAAATGAATGCGAATATGAAATTCAGCACAGATGCACTAGTCTGCTGGCAAAGATGTTCTTCGATGATATCAAGACGAAAAAGGAAGAAAATGTTACTTAATTCTAGGCCCTGAATGTTGAGGGTATTAAAGACATTTTAAAGATTAATGTTAAGTTAAACGGATAATTGGTAATAATGACATGGGATTGAGCGAATATTTTTGAAAATGTTGCATAATAATTACCCTTTCTTTTACTTTCGTGATGATAGAAAATATTAATAAGTTTTCATTTATTGTTTTCGTAATTATTTGATGGAAATAATTATTTGTACTCTGAAGGCCTTACATTACATTGACCAATATCCTAAATTCAATTTCAATATGATCTATGATGAGCTAGCTGGGCCACTGAAAAGATGACGAAAGAAAAATTATTTCAATTGGGATGGTATTGCCGTGGAAAATTTTAAAGACTCAAAGAGGCAATGACTTGCCCTCGTTCTTGCCTTGCCTCATTTCTCCAAGATTTCATTTTGCAGGGTAATACTTCTAGATATGGAATGAGGGCTAAAGCCTTAAATTCAAGCAAGATAAGCTAATTGACTTTTCCTCACCCATGCATTTCAAGGAAAACATCTCTCCTTTTCTATCTATAGAAAACGAAATTCTAGCTTTGGTTTTAATAGCTCTTAGATATGGAATTAGGGCTATATTAATGCATGATAGGCTGACTAGGAAGTACGTTTGTTGTATATTTGATATCATATTTATGGGATAAGTAAGTTTGTCATTTTTTTAAAAGTTTAAGTTTATAGATGAATGCTTAATTTGAGTATTTAAACCTTCAATAAAATCCACATATATAAGCTTAAGTTTTAAAAAAAATGATAAGTTTAACATGTTTAATCTTTTATATTAGTTATAATCAGTTACTTATTGCATTATCAAGCCATATTAGTTTTGTAATTAAAGCAAATATAGTTGAGCAATGACATTATGGTTTTAGACCTTAATTTGTTAATCAAACAACTAATCACATAACGAAGTTCTTTATTATTTGCTATAAGAATATTAACTTGCTTTCATGATATATATGTAAATACATACATACATACACACACATATATATATAACAATTTTAGGCTCTATAGAATCATTGGCAGACCATTATGGCTTGGGGGTGGGGGGCCTAGTGCTCCTAGGCTCTAAAAAATTCTTGAACCCCCATGCGTAAAAGGGTAATACTATATTAAAATTCATCTACAATTATTTTTTATATCATCTGAGTTGATAAGCTATCATTTGATAGATAAAAAGTAAAAATATATTAAATTAAATGACATAATAATTACTGATTTAATAACATCTTGCTAATTTAGATTATATAAAATCTTGATTATAAATGAATTATAGACATAGTATTATTCCGTATAAAAAGTTGTCTTAATGAATAATTTTTTCAGCCCATTTTAGATTTTTTTACAAGGGATGGTTTATTGATAACCTTGAGGTTTGCCTCATCCTCGATGTGTCCCCCATGTTGTCACCCACATTTTGGAAATAGCTTCCAATTAGGGTGTTCACGGGTCGGGTTGGGTTATTTTGATCCGATATCGGGTTTTTTAAAATATTAACCCGACATATAATCCGTTTATATCGGGTTGGATTGATTGAGTTTAGTTTTATTTAATAACAAATACCAAACCCGATTGTAAACACGATTACCCAAAAACCCGACACTTGTAACTCGAAATCGGATTATTTATCAACAAGACCCTATTGAAACCCGACTCAGCCCGACTAACCCAATCAGGTCGGGTCGGGTCGGGTTAATTTGAACACCCTCTACTAATTTGAACACCCTCTACTTCCAATGACCTGCTGTTACTTACTTTCTGTTAGGATGGATGATTTAGACCGCAAAGATTTTTATGGCCCTGTTAATTGTCTTCTCGCTTCTCGTTCTTTCTTGGAAGCCTGCTCAACCCCCCAGATCTCAACGGCCCCCATTCTAAATTGAGTGCGGATAAAATAGTAAATGTAAATTTTAATTAATTAAAAGATTTTAATAATCCTAAGTTTATAAAACTTTTATCATTTGATTTTCAGATATCTAAACTAGTAAATGTTTGTCCTGTATTATCCTAATTAACTGCCACAATTAATTTTCTATGGTTTTCTCAAATTTTGAATGAACAATTTTACAAAAAGTTTTCTATTGTTTTTCTCGATTTTTGAATGAACAGTTGTACAATATGGAAAAGAAAGTTTTACAAACTTTTCAATGATTTAAGAAAAGTTGTAAGAGTGGCATCAGAGTGCAAAGACGAAATTAAAAAGTCTATCAACACAGATTGATGGATAATGGAGTCGCCAGCTATGGTTCTCATATCAAATTAAAAAAAAAAAGAGAGAGAGAGAGAGAAACGACCAACGTAGACAAAGACTCGCCACCACCAGAGAGCATCACCACCGCATTGAATGTTTATCTGATTTTTTTTTTTGGCCACACAGCAAACCAGCAACAACCATTTCTCTTCCTAATCCTCATTTTTCTTTCTGTTCGCTCAATTTCTCAAAATCCATCCATTATCAACCCATAATCAATTACACTCGTCTTCACCCAAAACAAACCCCAAATAAATTAATAAAACAAGAGCCGCCACTACAGTAAATTAACCAACAAAGAATAATTAAAAACCCAGAATTGATGTCTTCGAATATCCACAATTAATTGAAACAAAAAAAAAATTTCATCCTCCCTCCCCTCCCCCACTATGACTCCTTCACCGTTGGTACTCCCCAAAACTTGGAAAAAAAAAAAACTGAACTAAATCAACAACTCCAAATTACAGCTGCCAACCGTCAAAATCAATATGCAGAAGATTGACTCGAAAATCAATATCAATATGCAAGAGAAAACAGAGAGGCAAAAAAAGGAAAGAAGAAAAAGAAGAAGAAGCAAGAGAGTAAGAAACCTCTTAGAACTTCGAGTCAAGTAAGAAAGAGAGAAGTAAATAAAAGTGAAAAATTTGATGAGTAGGGTGTTGGTGGAGAAGAAGACGAAAGAAGGAGGAGAGAGAGAGAAGGGAGTGGAGCTTGGTTCCCAGGATGGGATGCTTGGTTCTGGTTTGCGGGAAGAAAGAAGGGAAAATTAAAAAAATAGACAGGATCAGGGACTTGAGTGAAATTTAGATACATTCTGAAAAAATTTACGTTATAGACATTTTTTTTTGTAAAATGATTAAAATATCTTTAATAATTAAAAAAAAGAAGAAAGAAAATTAAACAAATCATCGTCACTCTTTCCTTCCTGAATTGTTCAAACACCCTTCAATAGCTTTATTTCATTTCATGTCATTATTTACTCGTAAAGTTGAAGCTGAGCAATAAGGTAAGACAAACTCTCATTAATCTCCTTTTAAATAGCGTAAGAATGTTGAAGTAGGTTGTAATGTTTTCGTTATTTATTATTTTGGTAGCTGTCAATCGCATTATGTAGCTTAAAATAGAGATATGTATCTGAACTAAGCTTAGAGATAGTGCGGTTTCTGTCAAAATTTGCTGAAAACTACAAATTCGTTGAGAAAATCTAGTATCGTAGTCGATGGTAAAGAAGACACGATTTGTCGAGTGACTTCGCTTAATGTGTTGGTTCTACTCTCGACATGTCGAGGGATAATATCGAGTGTCGAGGGATTGTGTCGAGTCTACGGTCGGTGTCGAGTCTACGGTCGGTGTCGAGTGCAATGTCGACAGCATCGATTGTCGGATGTGTATCTAGTCAAATTTGTGTGTCAAGTGTGGTTCGTCGAGTGTCGTGCGTCCAATGCATTCCGTCGAGATATGTCGAGTGTTTAGACAGAATTGTTGTTTTTGTGACCTATTTAAGCAATTTCGTAATGATTTTTTGTCCACGGACCTTATATGATATGTCTCTATCATGTAGGATATGGAAACTTTGCGCATCCTTATTCTATACAATGGTTCTTAGATTATGCAAGAGAATGATGGTTATTTGTACACTGGTGGGAGGGCCAAGCCATTGATAATTCGTAGGTGTGCCACCTATAATGAGTTGTTGACTGTATTAGTATTGAAATAGGTTGGGATCTTCGTAAGCATAACATGACTTTAGAGGTTCAATTTGTTTTTAAGGGTGTTTCGCCAATGCCGACTTCTATTGAGACTGACAAAGATGTTTGTTTTTTTATACAACATTGTTTGGAGGACCATCAGTCATAGATACCATTAATTGTCAAAGTTGAAGATAGGGAGAAGCAAAGACAGAGGTTAGGATCCGATGCAGTACGAAAACGACAAAGTTCTTCTCATCCCTTTATGTTTTGCTCAGCAAGTGGAAGTAACCAATTAAGTGAGTCCACTACTGTTTGTGCACAACCACAATTGAATGATGACGTTGACATTAAGTTTGAGCAATATTCAGGACATGCAAGGCATGAGTCAGTTAGGTGTTAGATGAAAATGAGGAAGTGGTGCCCCCGTCGATGCCATCGAGATTAGTACATCATCCGATAGCATTAGAGAGTATGAGAGTTTAGGCAATATTGATGTTAATAATGCTAGTGATGATGTTAATGATGACGATGTGGGTGATGAAGATTATGATGATGGTAGTGATGATGTTAGTGAGAATGGCGACGATGAGAATGATGATTGCACTATTCGTATAGAAGATTTCGGCGAGGGTTTGAATGATTTTATTGTTGATGGGTAGAATGTAGATGATTCACATTTTGATAATGATGAACAGACAGAGATCTTGAATGATGTGAACAAGGATGTGCTGTTTACTGTTTCTTCTCCAATTTACTCTGCACCTACTCCTCCATTATACGAAAATCAACAAGATCCGGTGTCAAATAATGAGCCGAGAATGGATGCAAATCATATGCATCAAGAAGCTAATTTAGGCTTTGAGAATGACAGCCGTCGGGCTAACACATTTAAGTGGATGCCGCCTATTATGCATTCATCATCTGCAGTTGGCGATGATGCTTCATCGTTTGTAGTTGATGGGATTGAGGTTATATTTGAGCAGATGTTTAACAGCAAAACGAAGCTTCGTGAGAAGTTATCAAATTTGGCATTAAGATACAATTTTAAATTCAAGGTGAAGAACTCCAACGCAACAAGGTTTGAGGTTGTATGCCATGCTAAATCTTATAAATGGCGTTTACGTGCCACAAAGGTAGCCGATTCACATTTCTTCCAAGTGAAAAAGTATAAGAACCATCACACATGCTCCGAAGCCGAACTTCACTCAAACCACAAACAGGCAACTGCACATGTCATTAGTAAACATATTAAGAGCAAATTCGTTGAGGCATCGAGATTATATCATCCAAAGGATATTATGTCTGATGTTCAGGAGTCATTGGGTGTTAATATCACATACATCAAGGCATGGAGGGTAAAGGAGGCAGCTTTGCAAGAACTTCACGGATCTCATGAGGAATCATTCACACTACTCCCCCAGTACATGTACATGATTGAGAAAGCAAACTCGGGGGCCAAAACGAGTTTATAAACTGATGAAGCAATAATTTTAGATACTTTTTCATGAGTATGGAGGCCTCTATTGTTAGATTTGCATCATTAATTAGGCCAGTTATCGCAGTTAATGAATCTTTTTTGAAAGGGAAATATAGAGGTAAAATGTTTTTGGCTTCTTGTATGGATGGAAATAAACAAATATACCCATTGGCATTTGGAGGTGGACATTCTGAAAATGATGACTTATGGAACTGGTTCATGAGACAGTTACGTAATCATGTTGTATGAAACGTCCGAGATCTTGTTTTTATTTCTGACCGTTGTCGTAGCATTGAATGAGCTATTGTAGAAGTTTTTCCTCATGCACTGCATGGATTGTGTACTCATCATCTGAAGGGTAACTTGAAGGCCACGTTCAAGGACAAGAATTTGTTGGATATATACTCCTGAGCTGCAAGGACATATCACTGTGCTGATTTCAACTATCATATGCGACAAATTGAATCGTATATGCCTGCAGTAGCAACTTATCTTCGAGAGATTAGAGTCGATAAATGGGCACGTTCACAGTTTCATGGTCGACGGTATAATATCATGACAACAAATATAGCTAAGTCGATGAACAATTGCTTGCGATATACGTGATTCTGTCCAGTTACATTGTTAGCGAATTATTACCGGGTGAACTTGCAGTAATGGTTCTATGAGCGTCGACAGTTATTTGCTAACTCAGAATCACATCTCTCACCATGGGCTAACAAGTTGATGGAGCAGCGTTTAAAGGAGGGCGAATGTATGAGAGTTAATGGTATCTCTCTTATTATTTACGAGGTGAGAGGCAACGACTGTTTTAGCATCGTTGACATGCATGCTTGGACATGCACATGCAGGGTGTTTGATCTTGACCAGCTTTTGTGTGCACATGTATTAGCTGTTTATAAACATATGAACCTACCGACATGCCATGATTATTGTGCCCATTGGTATACGATTGAAACATTACTACATGCATATGCTTTGCCAGTTGTTCCTATTGGAGTTAGTGAGGATTGGATGGTTCCTAAGGAGGTACGCAATAGAGTGGTTCTACCGGGCATGCAGTAGATTAGTTCTACCGCCAGTCATGAGGAGACCAGCCGGTCATCCTTGGAGGAAATGAATCCCTTCCGTCGGTGAGTCTAGTTCGTCTCAAACTTGCAGGCAGTGTGGACGTTCCGGCACAATCATCAAACTTGCCGACACCCAATTCCACTTCATGACAGGAGATGATGTCTACCAAATGTACGCAAGGGTTTTTTTTTGTCTATGTAATATTATTTGTTTGCTGTAAGCGACGTAGTCTATTTATTTTATTCTATCGGAGGCTAGGTCAAATGAATAACTTTTATTTACGTGATTTTGTCTATATATAAGACTTAGACCAATCATGTTTTCAGGTTGATGTTATAGCAGATGAAAAGGCTGGTTCGAGTGAGAAGTTAGGGTCTTCCTGTCCTAGTGACAGTGAATCAATAGCTAGTAAAGAAGAAGTTCATATGGATGTGTTGGATGGAGATGTGAGTTATGTAGGTTTCGAGGATTTGGGGATAAAGACCAATAAAGTTCATGTGGATGTAGTGGTGGAGATGATGGTGATAACATTACTTTTGTGGATTTGGACGATTTCGAAAATAGACCCAAAGTCCTCCAAACCCATAAAACTCATATTATCACCATCATCATCTCCACCTACTACATCGACATGAACTTCATTAGTCTCTTTCCCCAAATCCTCCAAACCTACATAACTCGCATCTTCACCTAACACATCCATATGAGCTTCTTCTTTACTAGCTATTGATTCATTATCACCAGGACAAGAAGAACCTAACTTCTCACTCTAATTAGCCTTCTCATCTGCTTTAACGTCAACCTAAAAACATGATTCATTATGCCATATACATACAAGGTATTTTTCTCTATGTAATATTATTTCGGGTTTTAAGCGATCTAGTGTATTTATTTTATTCCATCGGAGGCTAGTTCAAATGAATAAACTATAAATTATACACCAATACGAGGCATTTTGCTCAAATAAAATGTAAAATGACATCTAAGTTTAGACAGGGATAAACAATTCTTCTCTTAGAGCTCCCACATAAATTTTGATGTGGGGTGGTTGAAATAATATGTAACCGAGTGGAAGCATAGTAGGACAAAAATTCCAAAACAGTGAAGAGAGAGAACGAAATCAATGCGACGACGTGTTAGTATGTTTTCCTTGTTTCTGTAATCATGTAGGATCAGAAATCTCAGTTGATCAATATTGATGGTAGGATTAGGTGTTATAACTCTATATATCCCGAAACTGTGACTCCATATAACATTGAAAGGTATATCTCCTATCATGTTCTCCATTTCTATCCCTTCTAGTCTTTTTGCTGTTTGCTGTTTGCTGTAATTGGAGCTTTTTCCATTTGTAAAACAGGTTAAAGGAGCTTGTTGATAGGTTAAAGGAGTTTGTTGCTTATAAGGCACTCTCCTTGACTGGTTGAAATTTGCATTGGCTTTCTATCACTATTGCTAACTCTTGCTGCTTTGATTGTAGGTGGAGCAGCACCTCAATGATGGAGACTTTGTTCTTTTTAATCGTCAACCTAGTCTACATAAAATGTCTATCATGGGGCATAGAATCAAGATTATGCGATACTCAACTTTCCGCATGAATATGTTTGTTACTTCACCATACAATGCTGATTTTGACGATGACGAAAT
Organism: Boswellia sacra; assembly: GCA_013180625.2. Lineage (NCBI taxonomy): Eukaryota > Viridiplantae > Streptophyta > Magnoliopsida > Sapindales > Burseraceae > Boswellia > Boswellia sacra. The sequence goes on along the minus strand of SNVD02015848.1, from coordinate 29,302 downwards.
GAATATGCATGTGCTTCGTCAATGGATGTATGTAACATTCATGTAATAAACACGTATGTACCAATACATCCGAGAAAAAATGTATTTACGTAGCCCTTATATCGACCTTTTCACCTGACTATGCAAGTACGTACCCCTATACATGGAAAAAATGTGCTATTATACAAAATATGTAACTATACAAAAATATGTAAATATCCACAAACGTGTAACTGTACAACAATTTCTTCATATACAAAAATGTGTATCACTAGAAGAAATGTGTAACATGTTGGACAAAATACTAGGACAACATGTGTATCGTGCGTGGCACAAAATCATGGTGGAGTCGCGCTGGGTTGCGGCTCAACATCCTCTGAAAAATGTTGGGATGCCTAATAGTGGCTACAACACCTGGTGACACAATATCAGCAGTCCTTATGATGGCCGCAACAACAGCAAGCACAACATCGGCAGGCCTTGTGATGGCTGCAACCTAGGTAGGCCCTGTGACGATCGAGATGGCCTCCTCCGCCTGTGAAAGAATGCGATAAGCCCAAAGATGTAATGCCATTCTCTGTCACTGGAAATTGTTCGTGAATGCCTCATTGGCTGTAAGTGGACACTCCCCGGTAGGAACTCCATGTACTTCAAATAGTACACACCGCATGCTTCTCCCCCAGCCTCCTATTGTGGCATCTTGGTTGAATCCTTGATGTGCTCAATGTTGTATGGGGTTGTGGGGTAGTCAAGAAGACTGTAAACATCCATTGACACCATAAGGGGTATCAACTCTCCCAGGCACCGGACTGCATCTCTGACTGTGTCAGTGAAATTGTATGCCATATATGAGTCATATATGACTACGACATGGCGATTCAAATCCACCTCCGCTGCCACCCAATGTTAACAGGGATATAGAGTGGAAAAGGAAATTGAGAACATGAAAATCAATGACAACATTTCAAATAAAATAGCACATACTAACACATTGAATATAAATGTATTCACCCTATCGACATCGACCCATGATCATCCAATGAGGGGCATCTCCCCCGTGACAAATTGGACCATATCATCCTCGTTCACCCAGTTAATCTCATCCAGTCTGTCTGAGTATAGTGTCCACAACGACTTCACTTTTAACTGCAATTTCATGAGTGTGTCTAGGAAAGCAGACCTCTAGACACCAACTGTGCCCATATTGCGAGCTCTACAACGTAACATCCACAAGTAGGTATCTATGTACTGCATATAGTAATAGTAGTCAATAAATATTGCAACTGTAAATGATGATATTGGAGGAGACGACAAGGAGTGAAACAAACCTCAGATGCTAGCCACTTTGACGGCGTCATCAACGTCTTGAAGAACTCACGACTGGTGATGCAAACGCCCAAATCAATGTCACCCTCCTCCTCCTCCTCCTCCTCCTTCCATGCGAAGCTGATGCAATCAGCAGCTGGTTGGGGCACGTGTGTCAAATAGTGAAACCCGAGTCCATAGGTCGCCAGGATGTACAGTGGGCTCCTCGGGGGGCCGAATATCTAGTCCCTTTGCGGCCTGAACAACCGGGGCCTTTAGCTGTACATGTTGATCATCAGAGGCTTTCTCATGTGGCTCAACCCTCGCCCTCTTTCTAGCCAGTGGACTGACAAAGGGGCTCTTTTTATGCTTTTTTGGAAATAGACGACAACCTTAGAGCGAAATGAAGCCCATGAGAGGAGCATCGACGGCATGAACACTTATGTCCATGGGTTTAATTCTGTTGGCTCCTGACCTTCACCGTCATCGCCTGAACCTCCATCCGAATTCTGTATTAAAGCAAACCATAACGTCAGGCTAAGCGGTGTAACATCACGAAAAGCACTATAACCGTGTAATAACTTGTGCAACGTACCGTGGCAGCGTATCTGAAATGGCCACCCAGTAGAACAACAGTCTCACGCAAAAGAACTATCTCCTCTTGCATGTCCTTGTTCTCCGCTCGTAACATTGTGATCTCCTCTCAGAGTCCTACAAGCTCACGCAGAATTGTTCTCTCGAACCTATCAAAGAACGGCTACGCCTCTATATCATTAGTCATGATCACTATGACAAACCAACCAACCGACAATGTAAACGGATAAGTATTCGAATGTAAATTCTCAATACTTACCTTCGAGCTTGAAGGGATATCGTGTACAGGAGGGGAAGTGTTACAGTAAGTGGTCGCGCGATCTGACAAAGGAATCAAATCGCCTGCAGGACCATAGCTGTCGAGCGTGGTAGGTGCAGGACTGATGGTGGGACTGGCAGTGTCCATGTCTGCCCCCACATTAGGTCCTTCGACAAGAACTATGTCCAGCAAAATGAGTTCCGGATGGATCCTCATAACCGTGACTCTCCAATGCTGGAGATGCAGGACTAACAGGGGAAGCAGGCAACGGAGATCGCACACGTTCATCTACAGGACTGGCTGTGTCTTTGACTGGCCCCACCTTAGGTCTAATTGAGGAACTTTGAACACCTTAGGTGAAGCTGATGGATCCCCTGTCAGATGTGGCTCAATCCTCTCATCGGGCAATAAAGGAGCATCCATAAATGTCACCTATGCTACATGTGCACCTCTCCGGATGCCAACTACTGCAGCAAGCCTAATATACCAATCTGTCATTTGCTCCACCTCAAATGGCTCCAAAACGACGAGTTGACGAGCTTGCATCAACAAATAAGCCATCAAATTAAACAGTACTTCGCTGTGACCAAAACAGGAAAAAAAAATAGGGGAACCTTACATACCTGCCTCCTAACCAATAGGACATCGCGTTTGACGATGTCCTTCGACAGAGTCTTCTTTGTCTCCCACTTCAACAAGCACGGTATCTTTCCCCTCAAAGTTCTTGCCCAATCGCCTCTATGTCGCGCCAATGTACGACATGACCTCGTACAACTAAACCTTAATAACATAAGGGTTTTTTCGTGACACTATGTATTTAAATTTGTACCTCAAAGAAACTAATAAACACGTCAACATATTTGTTTTTCAGTATGTACCTGAATAGTGTAGGGGCACCCTGCTAAGTTATATCTCTCTACGTGCTTCCCTTTCCTCGTCGTCTTGTTCTTCTTGGCTTCGGCTCACTTCTTATACCTTTCTAACCTTCTATCCAAAGCATTTTTCATTCCTTTAAGTATCTTATCAAAAGACACCGAACCCCATGGATAATTGTTAAAATTATCTAATGTGTTGATAAAATTCAACCACACATGGGAGACATGTCGGCAAAGATCTCATCCCATGAAAAAATGCTCCGGCACGTGGTACAAGGCCAGCTTTACAACATCCTCATCTGGCATAGCTGACACATTTAATGTGCGAACTCTCAGATAGAAATCTATGAGCTCCATGTTCTCGCCCTCAAAGTACGTATCCAATAAAGGGCATGGATTCAAGACATTCAGTATTGGTGGCACGGTGGTAGCAAATCTCAAACTGGTAACCGAATAGAACTCGTGGGCAGAAAACCGAGTCAGTCTTCCTGGAAAGAAGGAAAAAAACATAAGATGCCAATAATGGTAACAAAAAACTTAACTACAACCATCAAATACTAAAAAATAAAATTATTTAACTACATTGTAGTTCAAACACCATATTTTTATCTTCAATAAGGAACCACATCTCGTCATCGTACCCCACTATGTTAACCTCCCACTGAAGCACATTGTGCATCAACTGAGACAGAAAGGGCAGCTCCCGAATGTCTAGGACAAACCCAAAACATGTATTACGAAACATGTTTCGTTGCCTCTCATTTAATGTCGCGCGAATCCATTCTATAGTCCAAACTTGTTAAATTTGTGATAACCATACAATAGTGCTCATGATACGGTGTCTTGAGGGTAAAGGACAGTCCAAATTCATTTGCCATTTGCTTCAACTTGCAAAAAAAAAAAAAAAGTCCGTTATAGTTAAATTTCATGGAAAAAGGGAAAAAAACAAGGCTAAAACAACCAAATTGTCAAAAAACTTGACAAAACTCAATTGAACACGACGTGCTCGATAACAAAAACCAACGAAACTTTTGTCGGATTAAACTTTTGTCGGATTCCTTCATCCGACATATGTTAGGTCGAACATCCACAATACGACTGTATCAGATGTCGGCCTAGTCGAGTGTCAGATTCAGAATCCGACATTGTAAAACTCTTCGGTTGATGTATCCGACACTCGACACAATTGTTTTCACTTTCATTGAATGTCGGTTGGTTGAAGAAACCGACACTCAATGAAAGTAAAAATTGGTTCGTTTGACAAACGTGTCGAGTCCTATCGGATGCACGAATAGACACTCGCTATCAGGTCATTATATATAAAATCGACACTCGACATTCTCAATTAGAGCTATGTCGAATGTCGAAGACATGATTTGAGACATCGTGATGTCGATTTCCACGAAACTGACACTCGATGTCTAAGAAAATGCCCTGATGACGAGTGTCGATAGGTGCATCCGACAGTACTTGACACGTTATGTCGAGTGTCGACTCTAAAACCGACACTCGTCATCGTCTTTGTTGCGACGAAAAGCGTCAATTTTCACCATTTTTATACACATCAAAGCACAGAATCAACCTAATAACACTTCATTTAGCCCCATAAACACAGAATAAGTATAAAAATTGATCCGAAACTCAAATTCCAAATTCAAAATCCCTAAAATCTAGCCCATAACTCTAAGAAATTCAAATGTTTAATTTCGTACATAAATCTCTATTTCTTTGAATTATACCTAATCTAAACGTCATTTTTATTCTTCATAACACAAATATCACTTCAAACGATAAAAAAAAACAAACAAAAAAATAAACAATAGCAAAAAAACCTACGAAGTAACTTACCCGAACTGAATGTTCTTGCTTCTCTCTACGTCCTCTTGCTTGTATCTTCAAAGGATTGTGGTATCAGATTCCTCTTGCCGCGTTTCAGAGGGTGTCGAGTGGTGTAGAAGGCTAGACAACAACAGATGGTATGAAAAAAGAGGGAAATGAAGAGTTTTGTAATAAATTTAATTTTGAGGGGTATTTTGGTTATTTTTTGAAGGAAGTATCTATGGCATCAAAATAATTCAGGATGTGTCCATATTTCACTACATGCCCTTAATAATGTCTATTTTTTCAATTTTCCAAGAAAGAAAGAAGAAGACGAATGAGAAAAAAAAAGTAAAGGGAGAAAGAAAAAGAACAGAGAAGAAAAAAATAAATGGAAGAAAGAGAAAAAAATAGAAATAATAGAAAAAAGAAAAAATAATAAGAAAGTACATGTCATTTTTCGTGGGACTACACGTTTTCAATCAAATATCCATGTTAATTTACAATTTTACCCTGCCTTTTCCCTAACTGCAAAGAGACGGAACAAACGGTAGGGTCTTTGGCAAAACCTAAGGGACACGTCATAATATAGCAAACCTCAAGGTCAACAACAAATTTCCCTTTTAACAAATTTCCTCTATAGCCCATCACCCTTAAGGGCTTGGTGTGTGGCATTAGGCTGCATTAGACAACATTAGAGTTTTATTCTATGTTTGGGCTTAAGTTTTGTATTGGATAATGAGGCCTGAGCGAGGGTTCATGCTACACAAAACACACCCTGCTTACAAATAGTTCAAAATATATTATTTAAACTAAATAATATTTTAATTAAAAATAATTAAGTACTAAAAATTAATTAAAATAATTTATCAAATATTTATATAAATATTATATTATTTAATTAATGTTCTCCATCTTTATTTTTTTAATTTTTAAAAATCTAAATATCTATTAAAACTAAATAATTAATATTTTAAAATAATTTAAATAAATATAATGATAATATTTAAATTATTATTGGATACAATTATGTGTAATCCAACATCAAACCAAATACACTATTGTGTTATTCATGATCCAATGATATCTCATTCCATCCAATACTATCAATCCCAAGAAACTAATACATTTTTATCCAACAGATAGGGACATTAACAATTTAGCCCCTGAGGTTAAGTGATAATACAAATTTCTCCCTTCAAGATTTAAAATTACAAATTATTCTTTGATTTTTAAATTATAACATTAAGTTAAATGAAAAAGGAGGAGAGAGAAAAAGTACTATTTTACCAAAATAACCCGATGTCAGCTATCTGAGAATTCAAATAGAATAAATAGTAGAAGCAATCATTGGGATTAGTAAACAATGATAAAAACATGGGTAAGGCTAAAATAAACGCCTGGATTCATTTGCCTTGGTCTTTTAAATACTTTGACTCCTTTAACCCACTTTTTTATCATGCTCCACATCTCTCTAAGTGAAATAAGAAGTTCATACATATAATAAGACTGTTATGTTTCTAACGATCACATGCAAGCTTGCAACCTATATATAATCCACATTCACACATGAAATCCAGGAAACAAGCATTTGATAGCTGGAAGGAAAAAATCTAAAAAGGCAGCCAAAATGTCTACAAGTTCATCAAGTGCTCACAATAATGGCATCAATGGAAGCATCATCAAGTTTAAAAATAGAAGATGTAGATGTGGGAAGAGGGCTGCAGTTAGGATATCTAAGTCAAAGGCAAATCTAGGAAAACTACATGTCACTTGCATGAGCAAAGAATGTTCATATTATCCTTGGTGGCATCCTGATGAAGATGAAATCAACACAACGTCTAACCTTAATATGATGCTATTAAATAGCATGATGCAAAAGCAAGCACAAAAAATCCTTAAAGCTGTGCAGGCCATGGAAATCTATGCAACTCAGGTTAAAAATGTTGGGCTCAAACTAGATAAGGGTAATCAAGAATTGGTTGCAAAGGTGGTGTCAATGGCAATTAAACAGAGGGCCTTGAAGAGGCTTATCATTCTAATTATTGTAGTTGTTGCATCTATAAAGCTAGGTCTTTTATAGAGTGGAATACATGGTATGAAAGTAAACAAACAAAACAATGCAAGGCATAATGTTGCATAATGTAAAACAATGCAAGGCCTAATGTAACAGTGTATCGCATAATGCAAACCAATGCAAGGCATAATGTAAACCAGCTAATATATCATCCATCACTAAACTAAAAGATCCAAAATATAATTTTGAGTAAACCAACATCACAATTTGCATCCAACTAACAGTTTCAAAGACCATATCAATATTCGTTTTGCATGCACAATAATGTTTGTATGCATGCACCATGAATACCCAAAAGACCTTCCCTAGACACTGGAAAGTATCCCAAATAGCAGTAAAGCATCCCAATATTAGTTTAAGCATCCTCCAAAACCTAAACTACTAAAAACCTTCCCAATGTAGTAGCCAACATCCCAATATTAATTTCAGCATCCCACAAAACTCTAAAAGCACAATAAAAAAACAACTAATTGTATGGTCTTTAGTGTTGCTTCCCAAGTCTTTTGAGTTGGCTGACTGCAAGGTGGTTGTTGGCTGAAGAAAAAAGCATCTCATTTGGGTGAGTTCTGGGGGCTTGTTGGCTTCTTGATGTAGTTGGAATTCCTAATGGCTGCCCAGATATATGGTTATTGCTTCCCTGCAAACCAAATTGTTATATTCTTAATGGAAGTCTACATTATGTGAGTTAATTTTGGCTTCAAATTCTTTTTATCAAACCTGGTTGCCAATGTTAACCTTGTTGTTTCTCCTTCCTTATGTGTTAAGTTCACCTGCTCTCCACTTTGCACCTATCAAAACAAAGATTAAAAATTTGTTAGTAATTTCATAAATTGATGCATAAATGTTTGCCCTGTGGTAATTTCCATTTAGCCGAGGCCTTGCTTTGCTGACTTGCTGTCTAGTTTTCGCCTATCATAAAAAAAAAAAGAATTTGCTAGTACAGTGATAATAAGAAATACTAAAATGATTGTCTTATGGTAATATTGCATTTATGCTAGCCGTTGTTGACCTTACATTAGATGGTGCAAGTGTGCATGTCCTCTTATTGTGGTCACTCCCATTACAAAAGCTACGATGTATCATGAATCATCTTTTGCTCCTTATCTCAGGTTCATGTGGCTCTCTTCTCCTCACCTTCTTTGGCCTTTTAGGCTTCTTTATTCTCACTGGAGGTAAAACGGGCAGTCTATTAACTTCGGGCCATCTACTTTGATCTGGCAATGGGTGAAGCATGCCTGCATAGATCCTTCTCATTGCTTCCATTGTCAGTATTGTGTCAATGTAATCTTCTGTATCCAATCTGGGGTAGCAAATAGCTCCCATTGCATGTTTGCATGGTATTCTAGTCAATAACCATGCTCCACAATCATAATACTATTGACTAAGCTTGACCTAAAATTTTTTAGTCCCATCTACTACCTCAAACTCCAACTGTCCCCTATGAATCAAAGACAATTGTCTTCCTTTATTCATTAACCTTGTCATCTCTACCTTTACATTGGGGGGCACCCTCTGATTCCAGCCTTGAAGCATCATTCTTTTCTTTTGCAATTTCTTCATAATTGATTTCCTTATGTGATTCAAAAGAGCCAACACTGGTTTGCACCTCCACACCCCCAAGAAGCTATTAAAACTCTCAGTTAAATTATTAGCTACATAATCTATTTTAGCTGTTGTGTCAATTGCCCACTTATACCAAGTAGAAGGCTCTATGTCCAAATGCCACCTAGCTACTGCCTCAATTACTTGATTGATTTTGGTCATGGCATTCAACCAATGTATTTTGTTAGTTGATCTTGCTGCTTCCCAAAACAGGTTATCAATTTTCAACCTAGGATATCTAGACTTCAAGTTTGAGTTAATGTGTCTAGCACACCTCCTAAATTTTGCTGTGGGCCAATGTTTTTCCAAGGTTAAAATCATGCCTTTTTGTCTATCACTCATCATAGTGATAGCTCTTCCATCATACCTCCCAATATAGTCATATAGCTTCTTTAAAAACCAACACCAATTGTCTTCTCTCCCAGCTTTACACACAGAGCAAGTGGAAAAATAGAACCATTTGCATCAAGTCCTATTGCACTCAACAACATTCCTTTATATGGCCCCTTCAAATGGCAACCATCCAAGCCCATGAAGGGTCTGCATCCAATTATAAAGCCATCTCTACATGTTAGGAAAGTCATGAAGCACCTCTGAAATCTTGGCTGCTGAGTACTTGATCCCCTTATTGTTTTTACAATCACCATGCTCCCAAGATTTTTTATTTCAACAATAGTAGCAAACCTTGGCAGTACACAGTAAGCCTCTTCATGGTTCTCTCTTACTCTCTCTAAAGCTATTGTTTTAACCTTATACAATGTGTAGTATTCTACTTCTACAACCCAATTTGTTTTTGCATAAGAACCAATTTCTTTAATTCCAACCTTAGGATTCTCCTTAACAAGTTTCACAATCTTACTGGTTAGCCAAGGTGCTTTGGCATCACGAATCTTCCACACCCTTTGGCAATCATGAACACTGTTCATAGTCTTGATTTGGAAGGATTTAACAATGCTGGACATCTATGAAGCATGCAGCCTCTATGGAAACTTGTCAACCTTACACTTTATTATAACCTTATCATTATCATTCTTCACCTTAATGATTTCAAACCCTTTCCTCACTACATAGTCCTTCAAAACTTCTCTAAAATGGTAAACATCATTGGAAACATCCCCGACTGATAGTTCGAAATCTCCACTGGTGTCTACATTGAACTTTCTCTTTCTCATTATCCTTGACATTCGTGCAATTGGCCTTTCATCCACACTTGACCTATTGCCATAAAAATCATCATCTGTGGAATGAAAATCAGAGGGAGGACCATCATCACTCGTATCAGATAGATTTTCTTCTACCTTTGAGTTAACAATAGATTTATTTGCATCAGAACTATGCTCTCCAGAGTGTTGTTCCTCTCCTTCTAGATAGTCATTACCCTCTCCTACCTCATCATCAAACATATGTGAACGCGTATCTTCTCCATGCACTGAGTCATCACTCCACTAGACCTGACCCTCTACAACTTCATTATCAAAAAACTGTGAAGCTGCATTTAGAATAGGTGTTTAAACAGGTGCAGGAAAATGAGTTTTAATTGGGGTAGATTGTTGAGCCTCAACTGCATTGGAAACATTTGACAAAGCTACCATAGGGTCTATCTCAATTATCATAGGGTAAAAATCCATGTCTTCATACTCATTGAAAATCTGGATAAGCTTTGAATCAATCTGGATAATCAGATTCTCTGGTTGCCATGGCACAAAAAATTTCACTTGGAACTTTTCACCAGCTAACATAGGCAAACCACACGTGACCATCTTCGCCTTTACAACCAGCTTTTCTAGATTATAGAAAAAGGGATCAATCACCAGTCGATAAGACTTCCCATACGTGCGAACTGTAAGAATAAACTCACTGCAAAACAGGGTAAACGAAATCCAATTCAGCTTAACATGCATATTAACTTAACATGCATAATATATTACAACACCATCAAATCTTATACTACAACAACCTACAAACAGAACAACCAAAAATTCTAACTGGCTAAAAAGAAATAAACGGATAACAGAACAATTAAACTGTTCCATACATTACAAGATATTTTAGATATTATTCATAAAAATAAGATCAAGCAATGTTTACATGCATAAATGCTTTGCCAGCATATGACCTTAACATTCAACACATGTTATTGACCCATCAATTTTGTGTATTACAGCAAGCAAAAAAAAAAAAAAAACCATTTAAACATTATCAAGGCTTACTACTTTAGTTACCCGATTAAGCATTTACTGCAACAACAACATATATATATATATATTATCTACCAAAGTTTAGAACTTTTCAACATAAAACCTACTCATTCATGCAATTTACAACCAAAATTATTAACTTGATACCATTATGACACCATATCCTCTCCATGTTAATGGAAAAATGATCACTCCTAACACGTCCTGATATTGAAATTTGCAGAAAGTTCACTCCTTTTACAGAAGAATAAACCTACTACAACGAGCTTCTAGCAAGGAAAAGCAATCCCTTTTTTAATGAAACCCTTGTTTTGTCATGAAACTTCCCCAATCACATACATGCAAAACACATTAACTATAAAAAAAGACATGCAAAAAACTTTCATTCTATTGCACTAGAGGCAGTAGTATTACTAGATGTTGATGACAGATGAACTTTTTCCCTTTTCCTTCGTCCTCCCTTTTGTCACTGACTCATAAATGCCCTTCATCTCTCCAACCCGAAGGGAAGTTGAACAATCCGAATAGCCCTTCACGCATTTTTTTCCTCACAGTGATAATGGTTATTTTTGTAGTCAACATACTAGTCTCGAGCTTTTTGTTGTTACCCGTTTGACTTGTGTAGCTTAGGAAAACAGAAACAAAAGCAAACAAGTTATAGCCATGGTTTGCTTCATATTTCAACCATGGTTAAGTGAGTTGGACTCTTTTTTACTGTTTGATTTGACTTCTACTTTTACACACTGTCCCCCATGCACAATTACTTATTTTATTTTAATACCATTTAACTTTGTTTCCAATAATACCCCTCTTCTGTTAACTTAACGTCAAAATTAAAAAATCAAAGGGCAATTTGTAATTTTAAATCTTAAAGGGGGCAATTGTATTTTCACTTAACCTCAGAGGGTAAATTGTTAATATCCCAAAGAGTTATTGCCCAAGTATGTTTCAATCTCTTTCTACACTCACAAATTTTATCTGTAATCTTGCTAGGCTTTGAAGGCAACAATTTCTAGAGTGCGTTTCAGTCACCTTTAACCACCCTACAATGACCTTCTACCATTCGAAACTTCTCTCTCTCATGATCGTTTGGAAGAGACGTGTCTCGTACCAGTGGCAGACAAGAATCAACTTTTCGTCTCTTCCAGTGGCAGACAAGAATCAACTTTTAGCTAGCGGGTCGAGATAAAAAAAATTTTATTGATAAATTAAGTAAAAAAATATACTAATAAAAATTTATATAATAAAAATAAAATAATACTATTATTAATATTAATGACATGTAAAAAATGTTATAATTATATTAAAATTGTATCAATTTAGTTATGTATTATAAAAGAACTCTATATTCTTTCATATTTTGGAAATTGATCCTCTATTAAAAGTTTTTGTTATTTCTCTTTAAATATATGTAATTAAATTTTCTGTGTAAAAATTAAAAAAAAATAAGAATATTTGCTACTTTTCTTTTTACTTAATATATAGAAGAATAATTACTCCTCTAATGAAAAATTTATTTATATTAAAAATATCATTTAATTAGGAAGTATTGTTTTCTTATTTAAAGATTATTTAATAATTAAATATAATAGAAACAAAAATTTATGGACCTTTCAATTCAAAATTTTATTATATTCTTACATAAATTTAATTACATAAAAGATACGAACAAATCGATATAGTAAAACTTAATATGTATTATTTATATTATATAATATTTTAAAAAAATTAATAATATTTTTTGAGTTTCGCGGGGATGGACCCGAGCTATCTTCCGCCACACCTGTTCGTACTCAAGGGCCCAGCTACGTCGCTTGGGTGCGATAAAAATTTCAAATTTCTTATAAAATAATATAAAATTCTACCAATGGAGCCCTTCATATTTATAATTATTCCTTGGCCCCCCTTTACCCGTTGCTTTTCGTTTAACCTCTCTAACCAATTTTCATTTTGAGCATTATGTTACGGCCCACCCAATTTGCTTGTTAAAATGGCCCAAATATGCATAAGGCTTGCAAGCCCAAGCCCAAGCTCATCTTTTAGAATTCTCTAGCAAGATAAGTTTTTAGAATACTCTCTTGTATTTATCTAGATAATTTAGTAGATTGTAAATATCTAGATAATTTAGTAGATTATACTCTCTTGTACATATCTAGATAATTTAGAAGATGAGAGTGAATTAGGATCCTTAGATGCATCAAATCTTAGTCATTCATTTGAGAGGTGGTTCACTATAAAAACCTGGCCAATGCTCATTTTTAAATCATCCAAGCAAATCTAAGTAAATCTGTAAGCAAGTATTCTAGTGTAATACAAAGCTCTCTTGCTTATCAATACTTGTCTCCATCTTCCATCTCTTCTCTTCTTACCTACAAAGCTCTTTGGCTCAACGATCCTTTCTTCTCCTTGAGCGAGAAGGCAAATCACTAGGCTTACTTAGCAACTTTTGATCAAGTTGCCTAAGTGCTGCACGAGCGTGATGCACAAACCTCTAAACTCGTGAAAGTTGGTATCAGAGCACGGTTCAAGCACAAGAGCATGGCATTCGACCTTGAAGTGACCATGGAGGAGCAAGTTCGTGGACGAGAGGAGTAACCTCAACCATGCCAACAAGGAAAATGAGGTAAGTTCAAAGCTCTACCCTCGAAGTCTTTAGAGCCTTGTGTTGCTAGCTTAGAGCAAGCTATCTCGAGGATGGACAATGCAATTGAGGCCTCTCTGACCGTCTCAAAGGCCTAGAGACAGAATATGGAGAGATCACTCAAGCCACAAAGTCCAACATCCTTGAGTTCAGCAATGCCTATGAAAAGGAGTTACACAACCTTACACAAGAGCTCGTGGGCTTGCGGACCTTTGTGAAGCATGAGTTGCGAGCAATCTGTGTGGAAGTGGAGGAAACACGCACGGAATAGGAGAAGCATCAATGTGATCGTGCTAACCCATCTTACACAAGCGGTCTAATCACCATGCACATGCCAACTCCCGCCACATACAATGGCGTTCGCAATGTCACGGAAGTTGAAAACTTTCTATTCGGCTTGGAGCAATACTTTGAAGCCAAATGTGTCCATGACGATACTTTAAGGATCGGTATTGCACCACATTCCTACGAGATGCAGCCCAATTATGGTGGCGCCGAAAGCATTGTGACGCAGGTAGAGGCATCTTCTCCCTTCGCACATTGGAGGACTTCAAGAGAGAACTTCGAAAGCACTTCTTTCCTAGCAATGCTTAAAAGGAGGCAAGGGGCCGCCTCTGTCGATTAAAGCAAAGCAGTACCATTCGGAAGTATATCAAGGAGTTCACCACCGTCATCCTAGAGATCGAGAACATATCCGAAAAGGATTCTCTCTTCTACTTCCTCGTCGGACTCAAGGATTGGGCGAAGGTCGAGCTTGAAAGGTGCGGTGTGCAAAATCTTGATGATGCCATAGCCGTAGCTGAATCCCTCACAGACTACACCTCCCAATCCAAGAATAGGAAGTCCAACCATGGAAAAGGTGGGGGAGAGCAGAACACCAAGAAGGATCATGCTCAGAAGGAAGGTGGCGCACATAAACCATCCGGAGGAGACAAGCGCGACACACCTAACAAAGGTAAGTCCGATACCCCTAAACCAAAAAGTCCTTGCTTTATTTGTGATGGTCCTCATTGGGTGTCGGATTGCCCAAAGAGGAAGGCCCTTAACGTCCTAGCCGCTTAATATGAGGGTGTACAAAATAAGGAGCCACAAGCGGGAATGGGTTCTCTCCGTACCATTGGCACACTTAAAAGACCCACCCATGTTCAAAAGGATCTAATGTACGTGAGCGCCACAATCAATGGCAAGGATGTGCGGGCTATGCTTGATACGGGAGCCACGCACAACTTCTTTTTTGAAGAAGAGGCCAAATGGTTAGGCCTCAAATATATCAATGGAGGAGGCACCATTAAGGCGGTAAACTTATCCGCCATGGCAATATTGGGGGTGTCTAAGGCAACATCGGTAGAACTTGGCACTTAGAGCGGAAAGCTTGATTTCTCCATCGTCCCCATGGATGACTTCCAAGTAGTGTTGGGCATGAAATTCTTTGCCCAAGTCCCTGCTTTCCCCATATTGGCTTCTAACTCCCTTAGTATCCTCGATGGGAGTCAATCATGCATGGTTATGGCAGAACGTGCAGCGAAGGTAGAGAGCAAGATGCTATTCGTACTACAAGGACATCATGCCCTAAGAGCTTCCAAAGAAGTTGCCTTTACAACGGGAAGTGGATCACCAAATTGAGTTGGAGCTCGGTGCCAAGCCTCCAGCCATGGCGCTTTACCGTATGGCGCCACCCGAACTTGCAGAGTTAAAGAAGCAACTCCAAGACTTGCTCGATGCAGGCTACATCCAGCCCCTGAAAGCTCCATACGGTGCACCCATCCTTTTCCAAAAGAAGAAAGATGGATCCCTCTGCATGTGTATCGATTATCGGACGCTTAACAAGATCACCATAAAAAACAAGTACCCAATTCTACTAATTGCGGAGTTGTTCGACCAACTTGGGAAGGGTTAATACTTCACAAAGCTTAACTTGAGATCGAGGTATTATTAAGTGCATATTGCCAAGGGTGATGAGCCAAAGACCGCATGTGTGACAAGGTACGGTGCTTATGAATTTCTTGTCATGCCATTTGGCCTCACTAATGCACCCATCACATTCGGTACCCTCATGAATAAGCTCTTCCATCCTTATCTTGATTGGTTCATGGTAGTCTACTTGGATGACATTTTCATTTATAGCACAACTCTTGAAGAGCATGTGCAACATCTTCAACAAGTCTTCCAAGTTCTTCATGACAATGAACTCTACGTCAAGAAGGAAAAATGCTCATTTGCACAACAAGAGGTAGAGTTCCTTGGCCACCGAATACGAAATGGGAAGCTTATGATAGATCAAGCAAAGGTGAAGGCCATTCAAGAATGGGAGCCTCCTAACAAGGTACCGAAGCTACGAACTTTTCTTGGGTTGGTAAATTATTATCAACGGTTTATCAAGGGCTACTTAGCCAAAGTCGCCCCACTCACGGATCTTCTCAAGAAGAACCGCACATGGCATAGGCCCGAAGAGTGCCAACATGCCTTCGAGGAGTTGAAGAAGGCAATATACAAGGAACTGGTGTTGGTGCTACCCGACCCAGCCAAGCCATTTGAGATGCACACGGACGCCTCCGACTTTGCCATTGAGGGAGTTCTCGTGCAAAAAGGGCACCGCATTGCGTATGAGAGCCGCAAGCTTAATGACACAGAGCGGCGATACACGGTCCAAGAGAAGGAGATGATCGCCATCATCCATTGCCTATGGGTTTGGCGACATTACTTATTTGGTTCCCACTTTGTCATCAAAACCGACGATGTGGCCACAAGCTACTTCCAAATACAGAAGAAGCTAAGCCCCAAGCAAGCATGATGACAAGACTTCTTGGCTGAGTTAGACTATAGGCTCGAGTACAAAATGGGTAAGACAAATGTTGTGGCCGATGCCCTAAGTTGCAAAGCGAAACTCGCCACTTTGAGCATAAGTCGTCCACAAAGTGTGCTCATTGACTGCATCGAATAAGGCCTAGAGCACAACCCCATAGCTAAGAATCTCTTGAACTTAGCAAGTGAGAGGAAGACACGGCGCTTTTGGCTTGACGAAGGCCTACTTCTCACAACTGGGAATCGCCTATTCGTGCCAAGACATGGAAACTTGCGGAAGGAGATCATCAAGGAGTGTCGTGATTCCAAGTGGGCTGGTCACCCAGGTATGGCACGAACCCTTGCACTCATGCAAGATTCCTACTATTGGTCTCAAATGCGGGAAGACGTGGAAGGCTATGTAAGGACTTGTCTTATGTGCCAACAAGACAAGGTTGAACATCAACGCCCCGCGGGTTTGCTAGAAGCCCTATCGTTCACGGAAAGGCCATGGCAAAGCGTCTCGATGGACTTCATTTTGGCCTTGCCAAAATCCATGGGATATGGAAGCATAATGGTGGTAGTTGATCGATTCATCAATGATAGGTGTCTATTTATGTATTACTTTTATATCAATTCGTCCATGTTTCTTTGCTATATTCCTTGGTATTTTTATGTTTTTGTGTGGTTTTGATGTTTGTAGGAGTTTTGGAGCAACTTGCACAAAAATGGAGTAAAACCCTTCATTTTCACCTCTGCTAGTCAGTGATCTTCTCGGATTTAATTGTATTGATATACAATGAACCCGATGACATATTATATACCGTTGGAAAGCTCTCGAAGTCTATTTTCTGGAGAAATTTACGGTTTATAAATCCATTCAGTGTACCAAAAGTTGTAATCAAAACAGTGTGAGATGTATAGAAATATAATTCCACAAGTCACTGTAGCATGTATAATACGGGGCACTGTAGCAAGTCACTGTAGCAGAGTATTTAAACACATTTTAGGGTTTTATTTTCATAACTTGAAGAGGGGAGAACGTGGTGGAGGCTGCATCTTTGGATTTCTCTCATCTCTTGGAGTTCTTGAAGGAGATTGAAGGCTTGGAAAGAGGAAGAACTACAATCTTGAAGAGATTTTCATCAAATTTGCTAAGTTTTCCCTTTCCCTTTCATTTTCTGGAATGTCTCCATATTGTATTTATTTGTATTGTTCTTAAACATGTGTAACTGAATCTGAATTGGTTGAGGGTGATTTCAAAGCCCCTGATATGGTTTTTGTAAGTTGATTGTGTAAGGAATTGTTATCCAATTCTCTAATTGAAGTTGCTTGTATTCTCCCATATTTAATGCTTATGATTGCTTGCTGATTGTATTTGAGTGGCCAACTGAATATAATCTGGTTGTGATTTATTGCTAGACTAGAAATCTTGATCCGTAATTGTCTTGAATTTCTAATCATTAGTAGCAAAATTGTGATCAGAGATTACAATTGGAGAATATAACCTAAGTTAAATAATCCGAGCTTGTGTGTTTATTGCTTAGATCAACCTATCTTTCTTATCATAATGCATCCATTGAATTAAACTCAGAGAGCTTGTTCTAGGTTGTTTAATGGATAGAGATTAAATAAAGAGCTTGTTTTATTTAACAACAAAGTAAGGAAAGATTGGGGTAATAGAGCTTGTTATTATCTACGGTTGATAACTTCAATGCTGTAATTAGATGACAATTCTACAATTAATTCGCAAATCCATATCTTGTGGTAGAGAAGGATCCCTTAACCAGCTTTCTCCCATTGATTTTTCATTCAAATTTACTTTCTGTTTTGTTATTCTTTACTTGCATTCTTATTTCATTTAGTAAATCATTCAACAAAAATCCCCCCTGTTTAGTTTATTGTTGCTGGAAATAACAAATTCAATTAGAATCAATCCTCGTGGGAACGATATCTTACTTATCACTTTATTACTTGTGCGACTAGTATACTTGCTAGTTTCGAACGCATCAAGTTTTTGGCGCCGTTGCCGGGGATTGATTTTCTAATCGATTTGTTATTTTGTTTTCATTGTTGATTCATATTTTCTTTGTTTTTCTTTTCTGATTGTTTGTGTTTAGACAACATGGCAGTAAACTTCTATCAATTCAGTAGCGGATTTGAGCCACAAGTACCATGGAGAGTAAATGAGGTAAGCACTCCGAACATTGAACAACAACTTTCTGAGCTAACCTCTCTTGTGGAAAACATGGCTGTAGGAGATATGCAAAAATCTTATGAATGTGGGATATATTCTACGATGGAGCATCCAATCGACATGTATCCAACTTTACAAGAAGAATATATGGAACAAGCCAATGCCATGGGTGGATTTCCAGGACAAACGAGGCAATGGTATGATCCTTTCTCTAGCACTTACAATGCTGGATGGGAAGATCAACATAATTTCAGTTACTGGAATCATCAACCAATCACTCCAAATGTGATACCAAATCGGCCACAAAGTTTCAATCAACCTAGAGTGCAGCAACCATTTCAAATGCAACCACCACCAATGCCACATCCAGCACCGCAACCAGCTTCGCAAAACTCAGGTATGTCTCTCGAAGATATTGTTAATGCACTTGCCACTAACACAATGCAATTCCAGCAGGAAACTGGGGCAAGTATCCAAAACCTGGCAAATCAAATGGGACAATTGGCCACTAGCATGAGCAAATTCGAGGGCCAAGGCTCAGAAGAATTATCTTGTCAAACGGTGATCAATCCAAGAGAGAATTCTTGTGCGATAACTTTGCAAAATGAAGAGCAATTAGATGTCCTGCCAAAGAAATCACAAACTGATGAAGGAGATGACACCACTTCCACCATGAACAAAACACTGACTTCTCAGGTAAATCCTATAACTCCCATTCCTTCATATGTTTCTCCTCCACTTTTTCCTAGTAGATTTGCACAATCGAAGGAGAAACAAGAACAAGAAATCCTGGAAACTTCTCACAAAATCGAGGTAAATATACCACTTCTGGATGCTATTGAGCAAGTACCTCATTGTACAAAATTTCTCAAGGAGTTATGCACCAACAAGAGAAAGTTGAAGGGAAATGAGAAAGTAAGTGTGGGGGAAAATGTTTCAGCTGTATTGCAAAGAAAAATTCCTCCAAAATGCAAAGATCCAGGTACGTTCATCATTCCATGCACCATTGGTAATAACCAAGTTTGAAAGAGCTATATTAGATTTAGGAGCATCTATTAATGTCATGCCATATTCTATTTATGCTTCTTTAAATCTTGGACTTTTGCGAAAACTGGTATTACCATTCAGTTTGCTGATCATTTTAATGCATATCGCAAAAGAGTTGTGGAAGATGTGCTTGTGCAGGTGAATCAATTGGTTTTTCCAGCAGATTTCTATGTCCTTAAAATAGAGGATGAGACATCTTCTAATCCAACACTGATTCTTTTAGGGAGGCCATTCTCGAAAACTGCTAGAATCAAGATTGATGTTCATTATGGCACTTTGACCATAGAGTTTGATGGCAAGGTGATATGTTTTAATATTTTTGAGAAAATGAGGTACTTTAATGACTTACATTCTGTTTTTGCAGTTGACGTTATTGATTATTTGCCACAACAATGTTTTGAGTTAACTCGCAAGAATGGAGTGGATGTTGCTATTAGTGAACACATAAGGATAGAAAGTTTCAAAGAACCACGAAAGCTGATACAAGTGTCTAAAGAAGTGGAGGAAGCTGTGACAAGCTTGGATGAGACTAGAGCTATCACCACAAATAGATATGATGTTTCGTACATTGAATTGCCTTTATCTAATGAGAAACTTCTTCCTTCTGTGATGAAAGCCAATACCTTGGAGGCCCTTTTAAGTTTTTGTTCCCCCAAAACTTCCATATCATTTAATATGGATTTCTTGGGTTAGAAGATACTTTTCGAGTTCACACTTATACATCACTTAATATATATAATTGGAATATGGGCCTTGCCTGAATACAAGAAGATAAAAAACTCGTCCGAATACTTACAGATCACAAAATAGCTATTGAGTGGACAATTGTTGAAATCCAAGGGCCATCCATATGCATTGACCGTATCTTGTTAGAAGAGGGATCCAAGCCCATTAGAGAAGTACAACGGAAATTGGATCCTCCCATGATGGACCCAACGTCGGGCTGAGGACGTTAAACCAAGCGCTTATTTTGGGAGGCAACCCAATGTTTTTGAAAAATAAATTAAAAAAGAAAGAAAATAAAATGAGGTAATAATGATTGATTTTTGTGTCTCGAGGAGATTCCTTTCATAGGCCATCAAATTGATCAGGTTTTATCTCTCTTTGCCATCTGTCTCTTTTGTTTTTTTATTTTTTACTTGTTTTTGACTTTTGTTTGCTATTGTGTTGTTATCTCTTTTATGTGTCCTTAGTTTCGTTTTTGCTCTTTTCTTTTCCTTTCTTTTTTTTAATTTGATTACTCTGTGCTTGACTCATTTGTGGCACAGCTTGTGGAAACCTCCAAAACGGAGTTGAAGTCATTCGCCAAAGGTTTGAAACGTGCATATCTTGGAGAAAAACAAACTCAATCGCATTATCGGTAATAGCTCTCCTTTTCTCCTCTCAATGGATGCCGATATCTTTGTGTCAAACCTTCGTAAATATTTCCCTTCACTTCCTCAAAATGCTGTGTATAAAATTTATAAAGTGCGGATGACTAGACTTTGGCGTTGATGCTCCTAAATGTGCCTGCGGAGATCCGATGGCTTATCGAAGCCAAGGTGAGATTGTCCGGTGAGCCTGACATTAATCTCGCAAAATACATGCCTGGTCTAGGAAAGAGCTACTACGCCAAGAGGCGAAGAGCAAAAGGTTACAAGTATGTTATAAATGTGCTAGATGGAATTGTAACCAGACTTGTCGTTCATTAGGTTTTGCGTCCAGGAATAGAGAAGATAAACTTTCATTTATTAAGAATGGTTGAGTAATGAGTCGCTGGATAATGTTTTGTTAACTCTCGAGTCACATTCTTGTGGACTTGTTCAGCGTGAATTGCTTAATCTATGGAAACAATTTCGTGATGAATTGCAGCATCATAGTCTAGGGAATCTGACTAAAAACGACCCTGTTTGCCAGTTTATAAGAAAACTGATGGGAAGCAAATCCTCGACTCATAGAAGGCGTTTCAGCCGTTACTGGACGTAAAACCAGAGGAAGATGTGAGCCACAATCACAACTACTTGTATATTTGAATGTGTGTTGTTGTTGTAGAATTTTTTTTCTTGTTTCGTTTGATCTGATTATCAATGTTGTTTTTGTGTTGTTGTTGTTTGTTGATTTTGTTTGTTTTAATTTCAAGTTTTCTTTTTGACAAACCATATGACTACCCTATGGCATAAGTACACGTGGGAGACAAGTGTGGAGGTTTTGTCAACCTCCACCGAAAGTGTATCTCTATTTTTTATGCTTCACGTGTGAGACAAGTGTGGGGGTTTTGTCAACCCCCGCCGAAAGTTTATCTCCTCCATTTTTCATGCACACGTGGGCGCAAGTGTGGAGGTTTTGTCACACACCCACCGAAAGCATTTCTTATTTTTCAAATCTCGTGGACGATAAATTCTGCATCGAGCAACCCCCCCGAAATTATGTCCCATGTGTCAAATTTGAGAGTTTACGTGTGTATATATCCATCTGCATGTTTTCAAATGTCATTTTATAACCTGTCTTGCACTTGAATCGCATAATACCTAACGTGCATCATTGTATTACACAAGTTTATAGCACTTGTAGAAATGGAGAAAACACCAATTCGGCGATTCCAAAATATATGCGTATTTTGTGGATCGCAATTTGGTAAAGATGGAGAGTTTACAACAGCAGCTCTTGATCTTGGTAGGACATTAGCTGCGAGGGTTATTCATTTGATTTACGGAGGGGGTAGTCTTGGGTTAATGGGGTGTGTGTCGACAGCTGCATCCCTGGAAGGGAGCAAAGTTCTCGGCATTGTCCCTAAACCATTAGCTGTACGAGATATCATAGGCAACACAATGGGGGAAGAGTTACGGTCTCAGCATGCATGAGCGTATGCACATATGGTCATTAAATCTGATGCATTTATAGCTTTCCCTGTGGCTATGGTAACATTATAGGAGATATTTCAAATCACCTCTTGGGCAACAACGAAACATCCATCGGAAACCCATTGGTTGTTAATGTCAATAATTTTTTTGATGGTTTGTTGTCTTTTCTTGCTCAAGCAGTAGAAAACAACTTCATCTCACGTCAGCGGGCAAATCCTGGTTACAGCTTCAACTGCAGGGGAGTTAATTGACAAATTATAAGAATTCGTCTATTCGCCTGATTTAACAATGGCTCGGATAGATTGGTTTGGAGAAGGCAATAAGAGGCGTAAACTGGATTTAACGCTCCATCTGTAATCTCTCGACATAAATCTGTAGTTTGTTTATTTCATGTTGTTTGAAGTGTCTTGTATATTGTTTTGTTCTTTCATAATAAAGGTATATAGGCTGGAAACCTTAAGTCTGCGGGCTACTGGTCCTAAGGATTGTTGAAATATACAATCTTGACTCAGGTGTAACAATGCCACGTACCTCTTCTCTTGCATTTTATGGGCCAATGATACGGCAATGATTGAATTAAGAATAACTCTTGGAAAATGATAAATGATGCATGGATCTTTGTGCTTGAAATGTTAATTAGTTTTTGCTTTACCTTTGATTCCTTGCACAAAATTGAGCACGGAGCCATTATCACTGAGTTATTTGTTTACTTAGAGAAAGTTTATGTAATTTAAGTGTTTCTCCAGATTTCAATGAATTCTAGAACTTGTTTGATGGTCACTCGAGGCGAAATCCTAGACTGTGCAACATTAGGAAAATGATTTAGGCCATCTTTGGACCGTTTGAGCCTTAAGAGCCAACCTTGACTAAAATTGATCCCTAGTTACCCCTTTGAGCTTCTGTAAACCTTTTTCGTTGTTAACTCACTAAAAGATTTCCTAACCTTAATTGAATTTGTTCCAAACAGTTTATCCCTTACCTATGAGCATGTAAATCATTCACAATTACATTTTGAGCTATGTTCTGGTTTTGGGAAGTTTGAGGAGGTTGGATTATGCCATGAGCAATGCAAGTGAGTTTTATTATGTTTGTAAAAAAAAGAAAGAGAGAGAGAAAAAAAAACAATCTGTACTTATCTTCCCCGTACTTAAACATTGAGGACAATGTGTTGTTTAAGTGTGAGGGAGGGGAATTGCAGTTAAAAAAAAAAAAGAAGAAGAAGAAAAAGATATCTATACCCTTGGGTGTTCTTAAAAAGAATGAAACAACAAAGTGTGGGGGTGTAGTTTCTTTTGTTTTCTACAAAAAAAAAAAGAAGAAGAAGAGAAGAGAAAAAAAAAAGAAGATTGAGTTTTCTAAATAAGTTTGGGGGAGTAACCTGGTGAATTGAAATAAAGTTGTGTTATAGGGTTGAGCTCTACATAATCTTGAATGATTTATGTGTTTGTGAGTTATTTGAGCTAAATTATTATCCTTTATCATACCTTCACCCAAGCCAAACGTTACAAGCTTAATAAAGCCCTACTTGATCCTTAGTGTTGTGCTTGTCTACATTAGTGGAGAGTGACTTGAAAAGCAGGCCTATGGAGTTTGTTTATGCACATATCTTCACTATTAAATATGATTCATTTTTATGCATAAACTCATCCGGGTTACAAGTGATTAGGTGAGAATGGCTCTACACATACACACTTGAGGAATTGAAGTGAAGCGAAACTAATATTTGAGATAAAATTGTTGATCAAGTGCATTATTTTGAAGTTTCCTTGGGTTATAATTAAGTACAATCTTTGAGGCCTATTTGCAAGTTGAAGCATTTGTGTGTTTTAATTTTTCTTTGATTCTGTTTCGGTTTAGTTTTGTTTCGTATCATTTTAGTTGCTCGAGGACTAGCAAAGTCTAAGTGTGGGGGAATTTGATAGGTGTCTATTTATGTATTACTTTTATATCAATTCGTCCATGTTTCTTTGCTATATTCCTTGGTATTTTTATGTTTTTGTGTGGTTTTGATGTTTGTAGGAGTTTTTGGAGCAACTTGCACAAAAATGGAGTAAAACCCTTCATTTTCACCTCTGCTAGTCAGTGATCTTCTCGGATTTAATTGTATTGATATACAATGAACCCGACGACATATTATATACCGTTGGAAAGCTCTCGAAGTCTATTTTCTGGAGAAATTTACGGTTTATAAATCCATTCAGTGTACCAAAAGTTGTAATCAAAACAGTGTGAGATGTATAGAAATATAATTCCACAAGCACTGTAGCATGTATAATACGGGGCACTGTAGCAAGTCACTGTAGCAGAGTATTTAAACACATTTTAGGGTTTTATTTTCATAACTTGAAGAGGGGAGAACGTGGTGGAGGCTGCAGCTTTGGAATTCTTTCATCTCTTGGAGTTCTTGAAGGAGAAAGGAAGCTTGGAAAGAGGAAGAACTACAATCCAAAGAGAATTACATCAAATTTGCTAAGTTTTCCCTTCCCTTTCATTTTCTGGAATGTCTCCATGTTGTATTGTATTTACCACGTTCTTAAACATGTGTAACTGAATCTGAATTGGTTGAGGGTGATTTCAAAGCCCCTGATATGGTTTTTGTAAGTTGATTGTGTAAGGAATTGTTATCCAATTCTCTAATTGAAGTTGCTTGTATTCTCCCATATTTAATGCTTATGATTGCTTGCTGATTGTATTTGAGTGGCCAACTGAATATAATCTGGTTGTGATTTATTGCTAGACTATAAATCTTGATCCGTAATTGTCTTGCATTTCTAATCGTTAGTAGCAAAATTGTGATCAGAGATTACAATTGGAGAATATAACCTAAGTTAAATAATCCGAGCTTGTGTGTTTATTGCTTAGATCAACCTATCTTTCTTATCATAATGCATCCATTGAATTAAACTCAGAGAGCTTGTTCTAGGTTGTTTAATGGATAGAGATTAAATAAAGAGCTTGTTTTATTTAACAACAAAGTAAGGAAAGATTGGGATAACAGAGCTTGTTGTTATCTACGGTTGATAACTTCAATGCTGTAATTGGATTACAATTCTATGTTAATTCACAAATTCATATCTTGTGGCAGAGAATGAACTCTTAACCAAGTGTCTCTCATTGATTTTCACTCCATTTAACTTTGCTTTGTGTTATTCTTCATTTGCTTTCGTATTAAGTTTAGTTAATCAATCAACAAAACCCCCCCTGTTTAGTTTATTATTGCTGGAAAATAACAAATTCAATTAGAATCAATCCACGTGGGAACGATATCTACTTATCACTTTATTACTTGTGCGACTAGTGTACTTGCTAGTTTCGAACGCATCAAGTTTTTGGCGCCGTTGCCGGGGATTGATTTTCTAATCGATTTGTTATTTTGTTTTCATTGTTGATTCATATTTTCTTTGTTTTTCTTTTCTGATTGTTTGTGTTTAGACAACATGGCAGTAAACTTCTATCAATTCAGTAGCGGATTTGAGCCACAAGTACCATGGAGAGTAAATGAGGTAAGCACTCCGAACATTGAACAACAACTTTCTGAGCTAACCTCTCTTGTGGAAAACATGGCTGTAGGAGATATGCAAAAATCTTATGAATGTGGAATATATTCTACGATGGAGCATCCAATCGACCTGTCTCTTATACACATCTAGATGTGTATAAGAGACAGGAACAAGCCAATGCCATGGGTGGATTTCCAGGACAAACGAGCCAATGGTATGATCCTTTCTCTAGCACTTACAATGCTGGATGGGAAGATCAACATAATTTCAGTTACTGGAATCATCAACCAATCACTCCAAATGTGATACCAAATCGGCCACAAGGTTTCAATCAACCTAGAGTGCAGCAACCTTTTCAAATGCAACCACCACCAATGCCACATCCAGCACCGCAACCATCTTCACAAAACTCAGGTATATCTCTCCAGGACATTGTTAATGCACTTGCCACTAACACAATGCAATTCCAGCAGGAAACTGGGGCAAGTATCCAAAACCTAGCAAATCAAATGGGACAATTGGCCACTACCATGAGCAAATTCGAGGGCCACGGCTCAGAAGAATTATCTTGTCAAACGGTGATCAATCCAAGAGAGAATGCTTGTGCGATAACTTTGTGAAGTGGAGAGCAATTAGATGTCCTGCCAAAGAAATCACAAACTGATGAAGGAGATGACACCACTTCCACCATGAACAAACACTGACTTCTCCAAGGGGGGGTAAATCCTATAACGCCCATTCCTTCATATGTTTCTCCTCCACTTTTTCCTAGTAGATTTGCAAAATCGAAGGAGGAACAAGAACAAGAAATCCTTGAAACTTCTCACAAAATCGAGGTAAATATACCACTTCTGGATGCTATCGAGCAAGTACCTCATTATACAAAATGTCTCAAGGAGTTATGCCCCAGCAAAAGAAAGTTAAAAAGAAATGAGAAAGTAAGTGTGGGGGAAGATGTTTCAGCTGTATTGCAAAGAAAATTTCCTCCAAAGTGCAAAGATCCAGGTACGTTCACCATTCCATGCACCATTGGTAAAACCAAGTTTGAAAGAGCTATGTTAGATTTAGGAGCATCTATTAATGTCATGCCATTTATTTATGCTTCTTTAAATCTTGGACCTTTGCGAAAACTGGTATTACCATTCAGTTTGCTGATCATTTTAATGCATATCCCAAAAGAGTTGTGGAAGATGTGCTTGTGCAGGTGAATCAATTGGTTTTCCCAGCAGACTTCTATGTCCTTAAAATAGAGGATGAGACTCTTCAATCCAACCGCTGATTCTTTTAGGGAGGCCATTCTCGAAAACTGCTAGGAATCCAGATTGATGTCATTATGGCACTTTGACCATAGAGTTTGATGGCTAAGGTGATATGTTTTAAATATTTTTGAGAAAGGAGTTACTCTACTGACTTGCATTCTGTTTTTGCAGTTGACGTTATTGATTATTGCCACAACAATGTTTTGAGTTAACTCGCAAGAATGGAGTGGATGTTGCTATTAGTGAACACATAATGATAGAAAGTTTCAAAGAACCAAGAAAGCTGATACAAGTGTCTAAAGAAGTGGAGGAAGCTGTGACAAGCTTGGATGAGACTATAGCTATCACCACAAATAGGTATGATGTTTCGTACATTGAATTGCCTTTATCTAGTGAAAAACTTCTTCCTTCTGTGATGAAAGCCATACCTTGGAGCTTAAGTCACTTCCAGATCATTTGAATCATGGATTCTTGGGTGAGAATGATACTTTGCGAGTTACAATGGAAATGGGCCTTGCATGAATACAAGAAGAGAAACTCGTCCGAATACTTACAGATCACAAAATAGCTATTGAGTGGACAATTGTTGAAATCCAAGGCCCATCCATATGCATTGACCGTATCTTGTTAAAAGAGGGATCCAAGCCCATTAGAGAAGCACAACAGAAATTGGATCCTCCCATGATGGAACCAACGTCGGGCTGAGGACGTTAAACCAAGCGCTTATTGGGAGGCAACCCAATGTTTTTGAAAAATAAAAAAAAGAAGAGAAGAAAAATAAAATGAGGTAATAATGATCGATTTTTGTGTCTCAAGGAGATTCCTTTCGTAGGCCATCAAATTGATCAGGTTTTATCTCTCTTTGCCATCTGTCTCATTTGTTTTTATATTTTTTACTTGTTTTTGACTTTTGTTTGCTATTGTGTTGTTATCTCTTTTATGTGTCTTTAGTTTCGTTTCTGCTCTTTTCTTTTCCTTTCTTTTGTTTAATTTGATTACTCTGTGCTTTGAGCTCATTTGTGCAGCAGCTTGTGAAAACATTCAAACGGGAGTTGAAGCCATTGTTCGAAGGTTTGAAACGTGCATATCTGGGAGAAGAACAAACTCAATCGCATTATCGGTAATATCTCTCCTTTTCTTCTCTTCAATGGATGCTGATATCTTTCTATCGAACCTTCGTAAATATTTCCCTTCACTTCCTCAAAATGCTGTGTTTAAAATTTATAAAGTACGGATGACTAGACTTTGGGCATTGATGCTCCTAAATGTGCCTGCTGATATCCGATGGCTTATCGAAGCCAAGGTGAGATTGTCCGGTGAGCCGGACATTAATCTCGCAAAATACATGCCTGGTCTAGGAAAGAGCTACTACGCCAAGAGGCGAAGAGCGAAAAGGTTACAAGTATGTTATAAATGTGCTAGATGGAATTGTAACCAGACTTGTCGTTCATTAGGTTTTGTGTCCAGCAATAGAGAAGATAAACTGTCATTTATTAAAAATGGTCTGAGTAATGAGTCGCTGGATAATGTTTTATTAACTCTTGAGTCACATTCTTGTGAACTTGTTCAGCGTGAATTGCTTAATCTATGACACAATTTCGTGATGAATTGCAGTGTTATAGTCTAGGGAATCTGACTAAAAACGACCCTGTTTGCCAGTTTATAAGAAAAATGGATGGGAAGCAAATCCCCGACTCATAGAAGGCGTTTCAGCCGTTACTGGACGTAAAACCAGAGGAAGATGTGAGCCACACTCACAACTACTTGTATATTTGAATGTGTGTTGTTGTTGTCGAATTTTATTTCTTTCTTGTTTCGTTTGATCTGATTATCAATGTTGTTTTTTTGTGTTGTTGTTGTTTGTTGAATTTGTTTGTTTTAATTTCAAGTTTTCTTTTTGACAAACCAGATGACTACCCCATGTAATAAGCACACGTGGAAGACAAGTGTGGAGGTTTTGTCAACCTCCACCGAAAGTATATCTTTACTTTTCATGCTTCACGTTGGAGACAAGTGTGGCGGTTTTTTTCAAACCCAACCGAAAGTTTATCTCCATTTTTCATGCACACGTGGGAGACAAGTGTGTAGGTTTTGTCAAACCTCGCCGAAAGCATATCTCATTTTTTCAAATCTTGGGGCGATAAATCTGCATCGAGCAACTCCCACCGAAATTATGTCCCCAGGTGTCAATTTTGAGAGTTTTACGTGTGTATATATCCATGCTGCATATTTTGAAATGTCATTTTATAACCTGTCTTGCACTTTAATCGCATAATACCTAACGTACATCATTGTCTTGCAAAAGTTTAGAGCACTTTTAGAAATGGAGA
>SNVD02015847.1:0-12270 GCA_013180625.2 Boswellia sacra | reverse complement strand
AATACCCCTCGCAGCTAATGTCCTACCAAGATCAAGAGCTGCTGTGGTAAACTCTCCATCTTTACCAAATTGCGATCCGCAAAATACGCATATAGTGCGGAATCGCCGAATTGGTGTTTTCTCCATTTCTACAAGTGCTCTAATCTTGTGTAAGACACGTTAGATATTATGCTTTTCAATTGCAAGACAGGTTATGGAATGACATATGAAAATATGCAGAATGTATATATACACCCATAAAACTCTCAAATTTTGACACATGGGGACATACTTTCGGTGGGGGTTGCTCGATGCAGATTTATCGCCCCAAAATTTGAAAAAATGAGATATGCTTTCGGCGAGGTTTGACAAAACCTACACACTTGTTTCCCACGTGAAGCATGAGAAATGGAGATTGATGCGTTCGAAACTAGCAAGTATACTAGTCGCACAAGTAATAAAGTGATGAGTAAGATATCGTTCCCACGAGGATTGATTCTAATTAAATTTGTTATTTGAAAGCAACAATAAACTAAATGAGGGGGGTTTTGTTGATTGATTAACTAGATGAAATATTAATGCAAGTAAAGAATAACAAAACAGAAAGTTAATTTGAGTGGAAACTCAATGAGAGAAACCTGGTTAAGGGATCCTTCTCTGCCACAAGATATGGATTTGCTAATTAATCATAGAATTGTCATCCAATTACACCATTGAAATTATCAACCGTAGATAACAACAAGCTCTGTTATCCCAATCTTTCCTGACTTTGTTGTTAAATAAAATAGGCTCTTTACTTAATCTCTATCCATTAAACAACCTAGAACAAGCTCTCTAAATTTAATTCAATGGATGCATTATGAAAAGAAAGACAGGTTGATCTAAGCAATAAACACACAAGCTCGGATTATTTAACTTAGGCTATATTCTCCAATTGCAATCTCTGATCACAATTTTGCTACTAATGATTAGAAATTCAAGACAATTACGGATCAAGATTTCTAGTCTAGCAATAGACAATATCCAGATTATATTCAGTTGGCCACCCAAATACAATCCAGCAAGCAATCAGAAGCATTAAACATGGGAAAATATAAGCAACTTCAATTAGAGAATTGGATAACAATTCCTTGCACAATCAACTTACAAAAACTATATCAGGGGCTTTGAAATACCCTCAACCAATTCAGATTCAGTTACACATGTTTAAGAACGTGGTAAATACAATACAACATGGAGACATTCCAGAAAATGAAAGGAAGGGAAAAACTTAGCAAATTTGATGTAATTCTCTTTGGATTGTAGTTCTTCCTCTTTCCAAGCTTCCTTTCTCCTTCAAGAACTCCAAGAGATGAAAGAATTCCAGAGCTGCAACCTCTACCACGTTCTCCCCTCTTCAAGTTTTGAAAATAAAACCCTAAAATGTGTTTAAATACTCTGCTACAGTAACCTGCTACAGTGTCCCGTATTATACATGCTACAGTGATGTGTGGAATTACATTTCTACACTTCTCACACTGTTTTGATTACAACTTTCGGTACACTGAATGGATTCATAAACCGTAAATTTCTCCAAAAAAGTAGACTTCGAGAGCTTTTCAACGGTATATGATATGTCATCGGGTTCATTGTATATCAATACAATTAAAATCCGAGAAGATGGTTGACTAGCAGAGGTGAAAATAAAGGGTTTTACTCCATTTTTGTGCAAGTTGCTCCAAAACTCCTACAAACATAAAAACCACACAACAACATAAAAATACCAAGGAATATAGCAAAGAAACATGGACGAATTGATATGAAAATGATATATAAATAGACACTTATCAAATTCCCCCACACTTAGACTTTGCTAGTCCTCGAGCAACTACGACAATATGAAATAAAACTAAACCGAAACAGAATCAACCAAAAAATTAAAACACACAAATGCTTTATCTTGCAAATAGGCCTCAAAGATTGTACTTAATTATAACCCAAGGAAAACTTCAAAATAATGCACTTGATCAAGAATTTTATCCAAAAGATTAGTTTCGCTTCACTTCAATTCCTCAAGTGTGTGTGTGTAGAGCCATTCTCACCTAATCACTTGTAACCCGGATGAGTTTATGCATAAAAATGAATCATATTAATATTGAAGATGTGTGTATAAATGAACTCCATAGGCTTGCTTTTCAAGTCACTCTCCACTAATGTAGACATGCACAACACCAAGGATCAAGTAGGACTGTATTAAGCTTGTAACGTTTGGCTTGGGTGAAGGTATGATAAAGGATAATAATTTGGCTCAAATCACCCACAAACACATAAATCATTCAAGACTATGTAGAGCTCAACCCTATAACACAACTTTATTTTAATTCACCAGGTTACTCCCCAAAACTTATTTAGAACACTCAATCTTTTTTTTTTTTTTTGCAGAAAACACAAGAAAACTACACCCCCACACTTTGTTGTTTCATTCTTTTTAAGAACACTTAAGGGTATAGATCTCTTATTCTTCTTCTTTTTTTTCTTTTTTTTCTTCTTTTTTTTTTATTACACTCCCCCTCCCCCACACTTAAACAACACATTGTCCTCAATGTGTAAGTACGTGGACGATAAGTACAGATTGTCTTTTTTTTTTTTTCTTTTTTTTGTTTTTTTTACAAACATAATAGAACTCAAATTGCATTGCTCATAACACATCCCAACCTCCGTAACTTCCCAAAACCAGAACATAGCTCAGAACATAGATCAATTTCTGTCAAGGTTGGCTATTAAGGCTCAAACGGTCCAAAGATGGCCTAAATCATTTCCCCAATGTTGAACAGTCTAGGATTTCGCCTCGAGTGACCATCAAACAAGTTCTAGAATTCATTGAAATCTGAAGAAACATTTAAATTACATAAACTTTCTCTAAGTGAACAAATAACTCAGTG
Organism: Boswellia sacra; assembly: GCA_013180625.2. NCBI lineage: Eukaryota > Viridiplantae > Streptophyta > Magnoliopsida > Sapindales > Burseraceae > Boswellia > Boswellia sacra. Next base: position 9,370 of record SNVD02015847.1, on the reverse strand, counting down.
ATAATAGCTCAGTGCTCAATGTTGCGCAAGGAATCAAAAGCAAAGCGAAACCAATAAACATTTCAAGCACACAGATCCATGCATCATTTATCATTTTCCAAGAGTTATTCTTAATTCAATCATTATCTTATCATCGACCCACAAAATGCAAGAAAAGAGGTACGTGGCGTTGTTACACCTGAGTCAAGATTGTATATTTCAACAATCCTTAGGACCAGTAGCCCGCAGACTTAAGGTTTCCAGCCTATATACCTTTATTATGAAAGAACAAAACAAGACACTTAAAACAATATGAAATAAACAAACTACAGATTTATTTAGAGAGAATGCGTTTCAAGAGTTAAGAAAACCCCATATTCTGCCATTCTCAGGTTTTTTCCACAATGTTTTTTTTCCGAATCGAAACTGATATAGACAAAAACACACAACAACTCTAAATTACACAAAACTAAACTTACTCATAAAATAACAAAGTCCAACAAGCCAGAAAACAAAAACAAGTCAGTTAGAATGGGTCTAAAAAGTTTAGAAGTTAGCCTCCTTATTCAGCCATTATGGATTAAAGAAATCCAGAATGCGTTTCAAGAGAACTTGAACTTTTTAAGCCACCACTCTAAAAGCCAAGATTAGAAAAATATTACCTGGGGTGAAAAAAATAACCTGAAAAAAAAAACTCAAAAGAAATGACATGAAAAATCTCAAATAAACACACTAAAAAGAAAGCAAACAAAAACGAAGCAAATCAGCAAATAGAGATTACAGATGGAGGGTTAAATCCAGTTGACGCTTTTTGTTGCCTTCTCCAAACCAATTTATCTGAGCTGTTGTTGGATCAGGCGAATAGCGAATTCTTTGTTAGTTTGTCAAAATTAAACTCGGAGGCGTTCGCAAATAGAAAGTATACTAGTCGCCACAAGAATAAAGGATAAAGTAGATATCGTTCCCACCAAAGAGGATTGATTCTAATGAATTCGTTATTTCCACAGACAACGATATAAACTAAACAGGGGGGTTTTGTTGAATGATTAACTAAATGAAATAAGAATGCAAATTAAGAATAACAAAACAGAAGTTAATTTGAATGAAGATCAATGAGAAAAATCTAGTTAAGGGATCCTTTTCTACCACAAGATATGGATTTGCGAATTAATCGTAGAATTGTCATCCAATTACAGCATTGAAGTTATCAACCGTAGATAACAACAAGCTCTGTTATCCCAATCTTTCCTTACTTTGTTGTTAAATAAAACAAGCTCTTTATTTAATCTCTATCCATTAAACAACCTAGAACAAGCTCTCTAAGTTTAATTCAATAGAAGCATTACGATGAGAAAGATAGGTTGATCTAAGCAATAATCACACAAGTTCGGATTATTTAACCTAGGTTGTATTTTCCAATTGCAATCTCTGATCACAATTTTGCTACTAATGATTGGAAATTCATGACAATTACGGATCAAGATTTCTAATCTAGCAATAGACAACAACAGATTATATTCAGTTGGCCATACCAAAAACAATCAGTAAGCAATCATAAGCATTAGATATGGGAAAATACAAGCAACTTCAATTAGAGAATTGGATAACAATTTCTTACACAAATCAACTCACAAAATCCATATCAAGGGCTTTGAAATCACCCTCAACCAATTCAGATTTAGTTACACATATTCAATCAGAATAACAAATACAATACAGAGAAATTCCAGAATGAAAAGGAAAGAAAGAACTTAGCAAATTCTTTGAAAATCTTCTTTGTAGATGAATCTTCTTGGAATTGTAGTTCCTCCTCTTTCAAAATCTTCTTTCTCCTTCAAGAACTCCAAGGGATGAGAGAAATCCAGAAATGCAGCCTCCTCCCACGTTTTCCCTCTTCAAGTTCTGAAAATAAAACCCTAAAATGTGTTTAAATACTCTGCTACAGTAACATGCTACAGTGTCCCCTATTATACATGCTACAGTGATGTGTGGAATTACATTTCTACACTTCTCACACTGTTTTGATTACAACTTTCGGTACACTGAATGGATTCATAAACCGTAAATGTCTCCAAAAAGTAGACTTCGAGAGCTTTTCAACGGTATATGATATGTCATCGGGTTCATTGTATATCAATACAATTAAATCCGAGAAGATGGTTGACTAGCAGAGTGAAAATGAAGGGTTTTACTCCATTTTTGTGCAAGTTGCTCCAAAACTCCTACAACATCAAAACCACACAAAACCATAAAAATACCAAGGAATATAGCAAAGAAACATGGACAAATTGATATGAAAGTAATACATAAATAGACACCTATCAAATACCCCCACACTTAGACTTTGCTAGTCCTCGAGAAACTACAACAATATGAAATAAAACTAAACCGAAACAGAATCAACAAAAAATTAAAACACACAAATGCTTCATCTTGCAAATAGGCCTCAAAGATTGTACTAAATTATAACCCAAGGAAAACTTCAAAATAATGCACTTGATCAAGAATTTTATCTCAAAGATTAGTTTCGCTTCACTTCCATTCCTCAAGTGTGTGTGTGTAGAGCCATTCTCACCTAATCACTTGTAACCCGGATGAGTTTATGCATAAAAATGAATCATATTTAATGTTGAACATGTGTGTATAAATGAACTCCATAGGCCTGCTTTTCAAGTCACTCTCCACTACTGTAGACATGCACAACACCAAGGATCAAGTAGGACTTTATTAAGTTTGTAATGTTTGGCTTGGGTGAAGGTATGATAAAGGATAATAATTTGGCTCAAATCACCCACAAACACATAAATCATTCAAGACTATGTAGAGCTCAAGCCTATAACACAACTTCATTTCAATTCACCAGGTTACTCCCCCAAACTTATTTAGAACACTCAATCTTTTTTTTTTTTTGCACAAAACAAAAGAAAACTACACCCCCACACTTTGTTGTTTCATTCTTTTTAAGAACACTTAAGGGTATAGATCTCTTATTCTTCTTCTTTTTTTTTTCTTTCTTTTTCTTTTCTTTTTATTTTATTTTATTGCACTTCCCCTCACCCACACTTAAACAACACATTGTCCTCAATGTGTAAGTACGTGGACGATAAGTACAGATTGATTTTTTTTTTGCTGTTTTTCTTTTTTTTTAAACTCAATAGAACTCACTTGTATTGCTCATGACACATCCCAACCTCCTCTAACTTCCCAAAACTAGAACATAGCGCAAAATTTAATTGTGAACGATCTACATGCTCATAGGTAAGGGATAAACTGTTTGGAATAAATTCAATTGAGGTTAGGAAATCTTTTAGTGAGTTAACAAAGAAAAAGGCTTACAAAGGCTCAAAGGGGTAACTAGGGATCAATTTCAGTCAAGGTTGGCTATTAAGGCTCAAACGGTCCAAAGATGGCTTAAATCATTTCCCCAATGTTGCACAGTCTAGGATTTCGCCTCGAGTGACCATCAAACAAGTTCTAGAATTCATTGAAATCTGAAGAAACATTTTAATTACATATACTTTCTCTAAGTGAACAAATAACTCAGTGATAATAGCTCAGTGCTCAATGGTTGCGCAAGGAATCAAAAGCAAAGCGAAAACCATAACCATATCAAGAACACAGGATCATGAATCATTATCATTTCCAGAGTATCTTAATGCACATCATATCTTATCATCGACCCACAAAATGCAAGAAAAGAGGTAGGTGGCGTTGTTACACCTGAGTCAAGATTGTATATTTCAACAATCCTTAGGACCAGTAGCCCGCAGACTTAAGGTTTCTAGCCTATATACCTTTATTATGAAAGAACAAAACAAGAAACAAGACACTTCAAATAACATGAAATAAACAAACTACAGATTTATTTAGAGGGAATGCGTTTCAAGGGTTAAAGAAACCCCATATTCTGCCATTCTCAGGTTTTTCCACAATTGTTTTTTTTTTTTAAATCAAAACTGATAAAGATAAAAACACATAACAACTATAAATTACGCAAAACTAAACTCACTCATAAAATAACAAAGTTCAACAAGTCAGCAAACAAAAACAAGTTAGTTAGAATGGGTCTACAAAGTTTACAAGTTAGCCTCCTTATTCAGACATTATGGATTGAAGAGATCCAGAATGCGTTTCAAGAGAACTTGAACTTTTTAAGCCACCACTCTAAAAACCTAGATTAGAAAATATTACCTGGGACGAATGAAATAACCTGAAAAAGCTCAAAAGAAACGACATGAAAAATCTCAAATAAACACACAAAAAAGAAAGCAAACAAAAACTAAGCAAACCAGCAAATAGAGATTACAGATGGAGGGTTAAAACCAGTTGACGCCTTTTGTTGCCTTCTCCAAACCAATTTATCCGAGCCATTGTTGGATCAGGTGAATAGATGAATTCTTGTAGTTTGTCAATTAACTCTCATGCAGTTGAAGCTGCAACCAGCATTGTGACTTCGTCTGTACGGGTTGAGAGACATTTTTTCTACAGCTTGATCAAGAAAGGACAACAAACCATCAAAAAAATTATTAACATTAAACAAACCAAAGGGTTTCCGATGGATGTTTAGCTGTGCCCAAGAGGTGATTTGAAATATCTCCTCTAATGTACCATAACCACCAGGCAAAGCTATAAATGCATCGGACTTAAAAACCATATGTGCAATACGCTCATGCATGCTAGAGACCTGTAACTCTTCCCCGATTGTGTTGCCTACGATATATCGTACAGCTAATGGTTTAGGGATAATGCCGAGAACTTTGCTTCCTCCTAAGGATGCAGCTGTCGACACACACCCCATTAACCCAAGACTACCCCCTCCATAAATCAAATGAATACCCCTCGCAGCTAAGGTCCTACCAAGATCAAGAGCTGCTGTTGTAAACTCTCCATCTTTACCAAATTGCGATCCACAAAATACACATATATGTTGGAATCGCCGAATTGGTGTTTTCCCATTTCTACAAGTGTTCTAATCATGTGTGAGACAATGATGCACGTTAGGTATTATGCGATTCAAGTGCAAGACAGGTTATAAAATGACATGTGAAAATATGTAGAATGGATATATACACACGTAAAACTCTCAAATTTGACACATAGGGACATAATTTCGGTGGGGGTTGCTCGATGCAGATTTATCACCCCAAGATTTGAAAAAAAAATGAGATATGCTTTCGGCGAGGTTTGACAAAAACTACACACTTGTCTCCCACGTGAAGCATGGAAAATGGTGATATGCTTTCGGCGGGGTTTGACAAAACTGCCACACTTGTCTCCCACGTAAAGCATGAAAAGTAGAGATATACTTTCGGTGGAGGTTGACAAAACCTCCACACTTGTCTCCCACGTGTACTTATGCCATAGGGTAGTCATATGGTTTGTCAAAAAAAAACTTGAAATTAAAACAAACAAAATCAACAAACAACAACAACACAAAAACAACATTGATAATCAGATCAAACAAAACAAGAAAGAAATAAATTCGACAACAACAACACACATTCAAATATACAAGTAGTTGTGATTGTGGCTCACATCTTCCTCTGGTTTACGTCCAGTAACGGCTGAAACGCCTTCTATGAGTCGGGGATTTGCTTCCCATCCAGTTTTCTTATAAACTGGCAAACAGGGTCGTTTTTAGTCAGATTCCCTAGACAATAACATTGCAATTCATCACGAAATTGTTTCCATAGATTAAGCAATTCACGCTGAACAAGTCCACAAGAATGTGCCTCGAGAGTTAACAAAACATTATCCAGCGACCCATTACTCAAACCATTCTTAATAAATGAAAGTTTATCTTCTCTATTCCTGGACGCAAAACCTAATGAACGACAAGTCTGGTTACAATTCATCTAGCACATTTATAACATACTTGTAACCTTTTCGCTCTTCGCCTCTTGGCGTATTAGCTCTTTCCTAGAACAGGCATGTATTTTGCGAGATTAATGTCCGGCTCACCGGACAATCTCACCTTGGCTTCGATAAGCCATCGGATATCAGCAGGCACATTTAGGAGCATTAATGCCAAAAGTCTAGTCATCCGTACTTTATAAATTTTAAACACAGCATTTTGAGGAAGTGAAGGGAAATATTTACGAAGGTTCGATAGAAAGATATCAGCATCCATTGAAGAGAAGAAAAGGAGAGATATTACGATAATGCGATTGAGTCTGTTCTTCTCCAAGATGTGCACGTTTCAAACCTTCGGGCAATGGCTTCAGCTTCCGTTTAGATGTTTCCACAAGCTGCTGCCACAAATGAGCTCAAAGCACAGGAGTAATCAAATTAAACAAAAGAAAGGAAAAGAAAAGAGCAAAAACGAAACTAAAGACACATGAAAGAGATAACAACACAATAGCAAACAAAAGTAAAAAACAAGTAAAAAATATAAAAACAAATGAGACAGATGGCAAAGAGAGATAAAACCTGATCAATTTGATGGCCTACGAAAGGAATCTCCTAGAGACACAAAAATCGATCATTATTACCTCATTTTATTTTTCTTTTTTTTTACAATTAACACAATGGGTTGTGATTAAGTGTCTATGTATATATCATTCATATCAATTCGTCCATGTTTCTTTTGCTATATTCCTTGGTATTTTTATGTTTTTGTGTGGTTTTGATGTTTGTAGGAGTTTTGGAGCAACTTGCACAACAATGGAGTAAAACCCTTCATTTTCACCTCTGCTAGTCAACCATCTTCTCGGATTTAATTGTATTGATATACAATGAACCCGATGACATATCATATACCGTGGAAAAGCTCTCGAAGTCTACTTTTTGGAGAAATTTACGGTTTATGAATCCATTCAGTGTACCGAAAGTTGTAATCAAAACAGTGTGAGAAGTGTAGAAATGTAATTCCACACATCACTGTAGCATGTATAATACGGGACACTGTAGCAGTTACTGTAGCAGAGTATTTAAACACATTTTAGGGTTTTATTTCATAACTTGAAGAGGGGAGAACGTGGTGGAGGCTGAATCTTTGGATTTCTCCAATTCTCTTGGAGTCTTGAAGGAGATTGAAGGCTTGGGAAAAGAGGAAGAACTACAATTCTAAGAGGATTTTCATCAAAGTGCTAAAGTTTTCCCTTTCCCTTTCATTTTTATGGAAGTCTCATATTATTGTTTTGTATTCTATCTAATATGTGTAACTAAATCTGAATTGGTTGAGGGGTGATTTCAAAGCCCTTGGTATGGTTTTTGTGAGTTGATTGTGTAAGAAGTTGTTATCCAATTCTTTAATTGAAGTTGCTTGTATTTTCCCATATCTAATGCTTATGATTGCTTGCTGATTGTATTTGGGGTGGCCAACTGAATCTAATCTGATTTTTGTCTATTGCTAGATTAGAAATCTTGATCCGTAATTGTCTTAAATTTTCAATCATTAGTAGCAAAATTATGATCAGAGATTGCAATTGGAAAATACAACCTTGGTTAAATAATCCGAACCTGTGTGATTATTGCTTAGATCAACATGTCTTTCTTTTTATATTGCTTCCATTGAATTAAACTTAGAGAGTTGTTCTAGGCTTGTTTGATGGATAGGGATTAAAATAAACGAGCCTGTTTTATTTAACAACAAAGTAAGGAAAGATTGGGATATTTAACAGAGCTGATTGTTATCCGGTTGATAATTTCAATGGTGTAATTGGATGATAATTCTACAATTAATTCGCAAATCCATATCTTGTGGTGGAGAAGATCCCTTGACCAGATTTCTGTCATTGATTAATTCCCATTTCAATTAAGTTTGATTGTGTATTCATTAATTACCGTCGTATCTGTATTTCATTTAGTAAAGCATTCAACAAAAATTCCCCCCTGTTTAGTTTATTGTTGCTGGAAATAACAAATTCAATTAGAATCAATCCTCGTGGGAACGATATCTTACTTATCACTTTATTACTTGTGCGACTCGTATACTTGCTAGTTTCGAACGCATCAAGTTTTTGGCGCCGTTGCCGGGGATGGATTTTCTAATCGATTTGTTATTTTGTTTTCATTGTTGATTCATATTTTCTTTGTTTTTCTTTTCTGATTGTTTGTGTTTAGAAAACATGGCAGTAAACTTCTATCAATTCGGTAGCGGATTTGAGCCACAAGTACCATGGAGAGTAAATGAGGTAAGCACTCCGAACATTGAACAACAACTGTCTGAGCTAACCTCTATTGTGGAAAACATGGCTGTAGGAGATATGCAAAAATCTTATGAATGTGGGATATATTCTACGATGGAGCATCCAATCGACATATATCCAACTTTACAAGAAGAATATATGGAAAAAGCCAATGCCATGGGTGGATTTCCAGGACAAACGAGGCAATGGTATGATCCTTTCTCTAGCACTTACAATGCTAGATGGGAAGATGAACATAATTTCAGTTACTGGAATCATCAACCAATCACTCCAAATGTGATACCAAATCGGCCACAAGGTTTCAATCAACCTAGAGTGCAGCAACCTTTTCAAATGCAACCACCACCAATGCCACATCCATCACCGCAACCAGCTTCACAAAACTCAGGTATGTCTCTCCAGGACATTGTTAATGCACTTGCCACTAACACAATGCAATTCCAGCAGGAAACTGGGGAAAGTATCCAAAACCTGGCAAATCAAATGGGACAATTGGCCACTAGCATGAGCAAATTCGAGGGCCAAGGCTCAGAAGAATTATCTTGTCAAACGATGATTAATCCAAGAGAGAATTCTTATGCGATAACTTTGCAAAATGAAGAGCAATTAGATGTCCTGCCAAAGAAATCACAAACTGATGAAGGAGATGACACCACTTCCACCATGAACAAAACACTGAATTCTCAGGTAAATCCTATAACTCCCATTCCTTCATATGTTTCTCCTCCACTTTTTCCTAGTAGATTTGCACAATCGAAGGAGAAATAGGAACAAGAAATCCTGGAAACTTCTCACAAAATCGAGGTAAATATACCACTTCTGGATGCTATCGAGCAAGTACCTCATTATACAAAATGTCTCAAGGATTTATGCACCAGCATCAGAAAGTTGAAGGGAAATGAGAAAGTAAGTGTGGGGGAAAATGTTTTAGCTGTATTACAAAGAAAAATTCCTCCGAAATGCAAAGATCCAGGTACGTTCACCATTCCATACACCATTGGTAATAACAAGTTTGAAAGAGCTATGTTAGATTTAGGAGCATCTATTAATGTCATGCCATATTCTATTTATGCTTCTTTAAATCTTGGACCTTTTGAGTAAACTGGTCTACATCAACTTGCTGATCATTTTAATGCATATGCCAAAAGAGTTGTGGAAGATGTGCTTATGCAGGTGAATCAATTGGTTTTCCCAGCAAACTTCTATGTCCTTGAAGTAGAGGATGAGACATCTCTTAATCC